>JAJIBD010009359.1:0-59401 GCA_021461705.1 Cryptotis parvus | reverse complement strand
CTGGCTCTACTGGCATGAGACAGGACATATGGAGATATTACTGGTGCCCGCTCTAGCAAATAGATGATCAACGGGAAGATCGTGATCGAGATCGGGATCTGGAACACACCTGGCAGTGCTGAGGAGTTACTCCTGACGTCATATGGGGTGCCAGGGATCAAACGCAGGTCAGCTGCATGCGTGACAAGTGCCCTTCCTGCTCTACCGTCGCTCCAGCCCATTAGGCCTGCTGTCTTATCTGTAACTCTGTCTACCACTGCCACTGCCTCAGTGAAAATTACCATCCATCTTGGTTAGGGTTCTAGTTCTACATAATGGAATCCACTGTACCAAGTTTAAGAGAGATTGTCTACAAAAGGCAAATTTATAGAGGCAGAGATATTGATGTGACTTGTCTATCTGGGGGAATGGGGAGTGCCTGAAGAATGAGGGAATCTTACTGGAATAACGGAATGTTCTAAAACTGGGTTATGTTCTACCTGACATACCACCCTGAACACACCCAATATAATCTCAAACTGAGGTATGCTAATGGTTGCATAACTAAGAAAATGTTCTAAAAATTATTAAAAACACGTCCTTAAAATGAGTGATTTGGTGACATACAACTTACATATAATTTTTTTTCTGCTTTTTTGGGTCACACCTGGCAATGCTCAGGGATTACTCCTGGCTCTGCACTCAGGAGTTACTCCTGGCGGTGCTCGGGGACCATATGGGATGTCGAGGACTGAACCTGGATCAGCTGCATGCAAGGCAAACACCCTATCCACTGTACTAGCACTCCGGCCCTCTTACATACAATTTTTTTTTTTTTTGCTTTTTGGGTCACACCCGGCGATGCTCAGGGTTACTCCTGGCTCTGCACTCAGGAATTACTCCTGGCGGTGCTCGGGGAACCATATGGGATGCCGGGATCGAACCCAGGCCGGCTCAGGCCGGCCAGCAAGGCAAACACCCTACCCGCTGGGCTATCGCTCCGGCCCCTTACATACAATTTTTTAAAAAGCAATTTTTATGATATACAACTTACAACTCAAGATTTTATAAAGAAGACGGGCCAGGGAGATAGAACAAAGGGCTGAGGGCTTTGCATGCATGAGGCTGGATCCCCTTCTCCCATGCGGCATAATCCCCAAGCATGACTGCGTGATATCCCAGCTACACGTGAGGAGTGCAGTGTGCTATCACAGCAGGCAGGGCGCAGGCCTGGCACCAGCCAACCAGCTTTAATCCCTTGCACCCCATATGGTCCTCTGAGCCTGCCAGGGTGATCCCTGAGTACAGTCAGGAGAAAGCCTTAGCACTGCTGGGTGTGGCCCCCCAAACAAAAAAACAAAATTAAAAGACAAAAGGATTTGGCAACTGAATGGATGAGGGAGAGTGAAGGAAAAAAGGCGGTAAGGAATGTAGTAAGTTTTGGGCTTGGGTAAATGATGGTCAATGGAAGGTCTTTTTTTTCTTTTTGCTTTTTTGGGGTCACACCCGGCAATGCTCAGGGGTTTCTCCTGGCTCTGCACTCAGGAATTACTCCTGGCGGTGCTCGGGGGACCATATGGGATGCCGGGGATCGAACTCGGGCCGACATGGGCCGGCCGGTGTGCAAGGCAAACGCCCTACCTGCTGGGCTATCGCTCCGCCCCGGTCAATGGAAGGTCTGATTGGGATGGGGAATAGCGAAGAAAACCCCATTTGTGATGGAAGAGGAGGTCAGAATGGAAGCCACTGAGTAGGGCTAACAGTTCATGTGTCTGGAGCTGAATCATAGGTCTGTGTTGGCAGCACAGAGGCAGAAGTCAGAACCCAGAAGTAACTATAATGACCAGATTTTTTCTTCATCTGTGCCTTCAAAATGAGAAGGCACAGATGAAGAAAATGCCAGGAGGCTTAGGCATCAAAGGCACACTCACCTGTACAGGATGGAAAGCATAGTGTTTCCTGAAGATTCCCAGGGGGTGACCAGATGTTTACAGGAAGCCAAGGATGAAAGAGGAGGATGTCAACGCTGCTGAGTTTCCAGCGAGATCAGGTCACTGACACGTCTAGCTGGACTTAGTGACAGTGACGCTATTTACTTGGCAAGAGTCTTTAAAGCGGGGGGCAGACTGGAGTGGGCCGAGAGTGAATGAGGATGTGGTGACTCACTCTCCCAAGGGACTTGGGTGCGAAGGAGACGAGAGGCACCAGGCGGCAGGAGAGAAGAGGGTGGGGTTGGCGGAGGCTTATTTTTAAGCCAAGACACGATGTTTAAATGCAAAGGGAGAGGAGAGGGGGGCGATGCGGGGGTGGGGATGGGACGAGCACGCTTGTACACACACACACACACACACACACGGAAATCATCATCACTGTTGTCGTCACCAACAGCACAGGCAATGCTTTTCTATTCTGGGCCCACTCCAAGTGCTAAACATTTCTTTCTGACTCTGTGCAAATATCTATCTCCCTATAATTTTCCTTTCTGGGTAGAGTTCTCCCCCTGCGGTCCCTCTTCTTGACAGCCGTCAAATGGTGGCACCTGCTATTGTATTTCTCCTCCGTTTCAAAATGTCATCCCAGAACTCCCGCTGTGTGGCTCCAGTGTCCGGACCCTGGACCAACTCAGTCAAACTCACTCAACTAGCCTCTTGTTTGATAAGGCCATCGTAAGAGACGGTCCACGAAGGCACTAGTGAGACGGGTCAATGCTGTGTATGCGGGAGGCCCAGGTTGGAGGCCCTGCACCAGAGTCCCTCCAAGTACCATGCTGGGAGTGGCCCCTAAACTTAAGAAAAAATAAAAATGATGCATGTTTTCTTTTCCTCCCAAGTAGTGCTCAGGGGCCCTGGGGACCACTCTAGGCGATATTCGGCTGACAGGGCAGAAAGATCAGGGCTAAGGCTTGAGTTTGAAATGCTGATCACACAAGCTCTCTGGAATGCTGGGGACCACCAGGCACTCTGGCAGTGCCTAGGGGTCCCCAGGGCCAGATGCGGGCATTCTTATTTCTCTGGTAAAGGCAGGAAATGGTTCAAACTCTTATAGTTTAGCAAAATATTTTTTTTTTTTTTTTTTGGGTCACACTGGGAACTGGCGCACAGGCGAGTCCTGCCGGGCCGAAGAGTGGAGAGCGGCGTCCGGGGCGCAGCTGGGGCTCAGACCTGGACTGCCCAGCCATCCGTGGCTGTCCCCGCCTCCGTCTTGTGTGGCTGGTGCGGGAACTGTCAGCTGCGTGTCTGGTGGAGGGGGACCGCGGAAGCTGGGTCGCCGTCTTTGGGGTTTGGAGACAGACCTCGGAGCAAGACACCGGGGAAAGGGCGCCCCGACTGCAAGCGCCCAGAGGCCGGACTAAGTTACATTCCCACCTACAGTGAATGAAGTTTCCTTACACCCAATCTCAGCTTGTGCCGGTACACTTGTTTTCTGGACTTTTTGGTGTAGAGCATTTTCACAGGTCGAGAAGTCAACATGATGAACGGCCTAAAACCTGAGCTGCGCAGGAGGAAGAGAGCGGCATGGAATGCCTTCAAAGGCATCGAAGAAATAGCTAAAAGGACAAAGAACCTCCGGCTCCGGGCACATCTCTTCGACTCCACCGTTCTCCCTCCACAGGTATTAGAGCTTATTGGTGTGACAGATCAGTAAGCTGTAGGAGAAAGGGGCCATTTCCTCTAAGTCTGAGATGTCACATTCATTATGTCACATCAAAGAAGACAACCTGGGTTTGGGTTCTCTTTTGTGGCTCTCCCTGTGCCCAGCCGCTCACGAGGCGCCCAGGAGGGATGGCGGGTTCTAGCCCTGGCCCACCACCCCTGCAGAGCCTCGCAACAAGCCAGACAACCCCCACTCCATGAGGGCCTCCATTCTCCACATCTGGACTTCCCCCTCGTCAGAACTCCACAAAGCAGATCAGCCTATCACAGCCTGGCTCGCGTGGCTGCTTGTGGCGCGTAGTTCATCAATAAATGCTGGATTTTGAGATGACCACAAGAGTATGCTACCCGCTACGGCAGAGCCTGGCAAGCTACCCGTGTCGTATTTGATATGCCAAATACCAGTAACAATTTTAGACCTCATTTCCATGACCTGATGGAATGGTTTGAGGCTCTTTATGTTCCTGGAGCAAGCAGGTGCCCTTGGGCTCTACTAAAATGAGACAGGACATATGGAGATGTTACTGGTGCCCGTCGAGCCAATTGATGTTGAATGGGAAGACAGTGGGTCACACTGGTGATACTCAATGTTCACTCCTGTGTCTGCCCGCAGGTATTACTCCCAGGGGTGCTTGGGAGTCATATGGGATCAGGCTGGCAGCATGCAACGGGAATGCCCTCCCTGCTGTACTGTCGCCGGTCCTTAGCAAAACTAATTTAGATATAGAATGCACCCTCCCTGACCCCCCCATTTAATACCTCAAGCATGAGAAGATTTTGATGGGGGCGCTGGGCCCCCGGCTCAGAGCTTCCTCCTGGCTCTGCTTGGGGATCACTCCTGGCTGTGTTTAGGGTTGTGGTAGTGGAGACTGAATCAGGGTCAGCTGATACAAGGCTAATACCTTACCCCTTGTGCTATCTCTCTAGCCAATGTAGAAGGTTACTATGTAAGTATATGCCAGCAACGCGGAGGGGGTGTGGAGAGGCAAGAGACAGACCTCACTTTCGATAGGTGAAAGGCCGCCTGCTTTCCCCACGGCGGCGTCTGCCCCCCATGGTGGCGCATTCAACATTCAATTCAACGGCTTAATATTCTTTGTTTTTCTCTTTTTTGGGTCACACCCAGCAATGCTCAGGTGTTCCTGGCTCTGCACTCAGGAACTATTCCTGATAGTGTTTGGAGGACCATATGGGATGCTGGGGATTGAACTCAGGTTGGCCAAGCGCAAGGCATTTACTATTGACCCATCCCTGGCTACTCAATATTCTAACCTGCACAATCAGGAAAGAAAAACAAAGAGACACCCAACACAGAAACCAAGAACTGGGGCCATTCTGCCAGTCACAGGTAAATTTACCATCTACTAAGACTTTGAATTCAGTAACATCTGCAAATTTCTTTTTATTATGTAAGAGAACATACGCCCCTTGAGGTATTGCAGGTGTGGCTGCGTTGCCTGGCTGCGTTGGCAGGTGGCAGACAGGAGACAGGCTTGTCTACACCCAGGGCTCTGCCCCATGGGTCCTGGATGGTTGATGGTCTGACATAGAAAAACACTGAGCCCACTGGGCCCCCAGGATGAACTCAGAACCACAACAGAGCCTGACATGCTACTTGGATTTATTCAATGTGCCAAACACAGTAACAATAATGGACCTCATTCCCAATGAATGGAGACGTTACTGGTGCCTGCTTGATCAAATCGATGAACAATGGGAAGACAAGTGACAAGTGACAAGATAACATAATTATAGATTTCAGGGTTCATAAAATGGATATTGGGGGTCTGTGGTTGGCAGAATGGCCCCAATGAGTCATACACATGTCCTTAGAAGGAAACTGAGTTTGGAGTGACCTGGTTATAGCCCAGCAATGTCACGGCAGCCGCTAGAGAAACTAGGAGAGGTAAGGATCAGGTTCCTGTGTGGAATCCCCAAAAAGGAACCCAGACATTTAGGTCTCCGACCTGAGAACTGGGAATCTGAGTTGAACTTAGCTCTCCTACATGTAAAATCTGCTCTCAGTTTGTTGAGGTTTTTTTCTCCAGACCTTTCTTTTTCTTAAAAAGACCCAAAGCAGCGGACATTTGTTTCTCAATTTTTTTTGTGCAATAATGTAAAGATGCCTGGAAAGCCTGATGGCTGGAGAGTACCACGATGGTACTTGGGCAGGCCAAGTCTGCAACTAGATTAGAGGTGGGGGACTGGGACAGAAAACAGTAGCCTGTTTTGCTCACATGAATGGCTTCTGGCAAGTGCAGTTGTTTACCAGCTTTATTTTACTAGAGTCAAGGAAAGACATCAAGAAAATCACATCAGGGGCGGAGCGATAGCACAGCGGGTAGGGCATTTGCCTTGCACGCGGCTGACCTGGGTTCGATCCCCGGCATCCCATATGGTACCCCAAGCACCAGGAATAATTCCAGAGCGCAAAGCCAGGAGTAACCCCTGAGCATTGCCGGATGTGACCCAAAAAAGCAAAAAAAAAAAAAAGTCACATACAGTGTTGGGGAGGCGGATGGAATCCCCAACAGCATCAGGACAGAGGTTCTCTTCTACCTCCGAGGACACCGGGGAACAGATGAAAGCTCATGAGTCCGGTGCAATTCCAAAGAAGCTTTTAACAGTACAAAAGCTCTACCACGGCAATCCAATATAATGAAAGAACTCTAGTCCAAGTCTCCCACCAAAGAGGATCCTACCAGAAAGGAGGCCTACCCAAAAATAGGGGTGAGTGCCTCAAGTCAGTCCCCCTTATATACACCAAAGTAATCCTAACTGTTGACAGGGAGGGTCCTGTCAACAAAGAACCCTAAACAGCTTCTAGGTAGTAGAAGAGTGTTGAAGGGTGGTGCCACACCCTATTATAGGTATAAACAAAGGAGTGTGCCAAGGACTAATCCCTTCCTTTGAGATTATCTCCTATGTTAAACACTGGAGAGAGAGGGGCTGGTATAAAATAATACATCTTAATTTCATGGGCTTCGTGTAATCTGATGGTACCCAGTCGGCATTCCCAACAACAATGGATGATGGGCAGTGTTATTTAAAATACTGTGAATGATAGGGTTTCCTGCATACAAAGTTCTAACACCATGCCCTCTCCCGAGTGCCCCCGAACACTACCCCCTTGCCTGTTTTTATGGATTTAAAATGTAACCAGTATAAATCAGGGGGTGGGGGAATATATACAACTAATCTCAGCTAGTAAAAGTTCTTTTTCTTTCTTTGGTGGGGTGGGGGCACACCCGAGATGCTCTGGGCTTACTGCTGGCTCTATCTCTGCTCAAGGATCACTCCTGGCAGGATTCAGGGGATCAGACGGGGTGCCGGGGAGCGAACCTGCTCTATCTCTCCATCCCCTGCTAGTCAAAGTTCTTAAAACAAAAAAAGACCTGCTAAGGGCTGGGAACTTGTACAGCAGAGGAGCTGGAGGCACGAGGTCTAGAGGAGCACAAGTTGGCCAGGAAAAACAAGGAGCTTTGACCGGCAGGTCCCAGGGAGGGCAGGGGCATCAGAGCTGGCCACAGTGGTCACCATCCCCCAGCTAGTGGCCCTTTACACGCAGCCCTCTGAGCCCTCACTTCCCATGCAGCAGCGGCGTCTCACAAAGCACTGAGCTAGGGAGCTTGTTTAGAAAACCTCAAAATATCTCCGGACTGTGGGCTCCGCATTAGTTTACACGAAGAGCAAAGTTCACGTTCAGGTCACATCCTGTCAGCCTTCTCTTTATTCAGTGCCTAACGGCTGGGCGCCAGGTTTCACTAAAAGGCACCTCTCTGCCAAGAGGCCTTGGGGACCTTCTCACCATGCTGGCATGTGACCCGATCCACACAAGGTGCAAGTACCAGACCACAAAAGTGGTTTCTATTAACAACATATGCATCGGATCTCTGAGGAACTGCCTTCTGGTGGTTACCTTAGGCTACATCTGGTGAGTGGTGCCCTGGGCAGCTGGTGTCCACTCTCATCCTTCCACTCTTTTCCCCACTGGTCCCCCCACAGCTTGCTTGCAACCCCCTGGCTTCTCTCCCATTAGCTTTCTTCCACCTTCCCAGATTCTGATTCTTCTCTCTCTGTCTTTGTCTCTGTCTGTCTGCTTCTGTCTGTCTGTCTGTCTGTCTGTCTGTCTCTCTCTCTCTCTCTCTCTCTCTCTCTCTCTCTCGTCTTCCATGGCCTAGTCAAATTCCCAGGTCCACCTGCCTTGGCTCCAGGAACCAGGTGTTTTTCTATGTTCTGAATGACAGACTTGTCACTTCTTAGAGCAAAAAGGTCCTACAGTTATCACCTCAGTTCTGGATTGAATCTCTAGGCCAGAGAGGCAACAAGGCTGGTTTGAATTACAAGTGGCTTGGAGAAAGGTCACTGAGAACTCTCTCTCTTCCTTTTCTGTAGTGCTGATGTTTTTTAAATCTTAAAATATGCTCATAAGGTCTTGTCAACAGGTGGAATCTACCACAAACATGTGGGAGTCAGAGGTTAGGCAGGACAGAGAAAGGAGCAGTGTGCTAATAGTCATCAAAAATAATACCTGTCTTTTGGCCGGAGCGATAGCCCAGCGAATAGGGCATTTGCCTTGCACGTGGCCGGCCTGTGCCGCCTGGGTTCGATCCCGGCATCCCATATGATCCCCTGAGCACCGCCAGGAGTAATTCCTGAGCAAAGAGCAAGGAGTAACCTCTGAACATCGCCGGGTGTGACCCAAAAAAGCAATATATATACCAGTCTAGAACTGAGCATTGAATATAGGCAAAAAGATAGACACGGCAGCCTCTAAATGTGTGTATTGCAATCCACAATGTGTAAGAGAAGGAAGGAAGGGAGAGAGAGAGAGAGAAAGAGAGAGAGAGAGAGAAAGAGAGGAGATTAAGAACCTGCCATAAAGGCAGTCTAGGGAAGGGGGAGGCAATCCGGGACATTGGTGGTGAGAAATGGGCACTGGTGGAGGGATGGGTGCTAGAACACTGTATGACTGAAACTCAAACATGAACATCTTTGTAATTGTATATCTCACTGTGGAATAATAAAAATATCAAAATGTTAAAAATTTAAAAAATGCTCATAATAGCGCAAAGACATTGTGAGAATGCTGGCTTCCACTAAGACTGAGCTTATACATTCTGGAATGAATATGAAAGATTAGAATATGAGAGATTAGAATTAAGCAAACCAGCGTTATTGGAGAATTTTGTAGTTATTCAGCAGACACACACACATCACTACACACATGTGTTTGTGTTGAACTCTATGATGGATTTGTGTACAGGATATTTTTGTGCACAAGGGGGAACACCCGGTGGTGCTCAGGGCAGTGCAATCCTGGATACACACTCAGGGATCATTCCTAATGAGCTTGGGGAACCATATGGGATTCCAGGGACCAAACCTGATTGGTCGTGCACAAGGCAAGTGTATTATCACTGTACCTACTGTATTATCAGTACCAGCGTATTATCACTCCGCCCCTGGAATTATATCTAACAGCTTTGCCTCACATGCTGACTAGATATAACTCTGTGTCTCTAGCTCAATATATTTCTCGATGAGCTATTCTTTGTTATTCTCGTGTGAATGTTAATTGACCACCATGTATGGCCTCCACAATAATAAAAAATGTATTGTAATTATGATGCTTTGTTACTTTCTAGTGAATGTTAATGGAACTACTATCAATACTAAAATGAGTTGAGAATAGACTACTACATATTACCATCTATCCTAAGGAATAAAATATGGGCCAGAGAGATAATACAGGGGCTTAGGCATTTGCCTTGCAAATGGCTGACTCTGGTTCCATCCTCAACACCACCTACTGTCCCCTGGGCACTGTAAGCAGTAAGAGGTGTAATCCTTGAGTACAGAGTCTGGAGGTGTAAGCCCTGAGCACAGCTGTGTATGTGCTCCTCCACCCGCAAAATAAATCTTCACTATTTTAGTTTCAGCTCCCTACAAAATCAGCCCTTAGCTCTTTCCCTCCTTTCCTCCCCATTTTTAAACACCATATTGAGTTTGGTGTTTGTCATTCAACTTTATTGAGAGATTAATAGCATATACTATTAACCACAAATCAATATTGCTTAATGACACAGATATATTCGGAGAATTGTGTCATTAGGCAATTTTATGTTGTACAAAGATAGGGTGCAATTACATAAACTTAAACGGTAGCTCGCTGGGGGCACCACTGTAAATGTGGGCTACTGTTTACCAGAACGCTGCTGAGCAAAGTATGCCTGTATATTTTTTTTTGCTTTTTTTGGGTCAAACCCGGCATTGTTCCGGGTTACTCCTGGCTCTGCACTCAGGAATTACTCCTGGCAGTGTTCAGGGGGCAATATAGGATGCTGGGGATCGAACCTGGGTCTGGCTGCATGCAAGGCAAATGCCCTACCCTCTGGACTATCGCTCCAGCCCCATGCCTGTATTATTAAAGCGAATGAGTGAGTTGGACTTCGACCCTTCACAAAGACGGACAACCCCACCTCCACAGAGCTCCAAACACTTTCATCACCCCACAGGAAGCTCCCTAGCTACTGAGCAGTCATTCTCCATTCCTTCCTCCCGGCCCCAGGCAATCTCCAGCCTCTATCTCTATGAACTTAGCCTGGATATTTCACTTACACAGGCATGTATTACATGTGACCTTTGTCTGTCTTCTTTCACTTAACATCCTGTTTTTAACTTCCACAGTACCGCATGTCTCAGCATTTCAGTTTCCTGGGGGAGGCTTCAGGCTATATTTAGCAGTGTTGGTGAGGTGGGAGGCTTTCCAGCGGTGCTCTGGGGACCACACATATGGTGCCGACTCTAACCTAGGCTCCCTGCGTGCAAAGCGTGCACTCCAGGCCTCAAGCTAACCCCCTGCGCTTCAGTGCTGCTTTTATGGCTGAGAAATATTCCACTGTCTGGACAGACCACATTCTGTTTCAACACTGGTCTGCTGATGTCGTTGTTTCTAGCTGCTGCTGGGTTGTTTCCACCTTCAGATCCTGTGAACGGTGCTGCTGTGACTGTGGGTGGACAAGAACCTGCTTGAGTATATGATGTTATTCTGCAGTTTTAACAATTTTATACCACGCTTTAGCTTGCTTTGTTTGCTCATTTTTATGTTCATTACGCAAGTAGCTCTATTTATTTCCTCTGTAGAGCATCCCGCTGAATGAATCCCAAGTGTGTATATTCACTCATTCAATGTCCCATGACATGTTGGTCATATCCATTTATTTCCTCTTAATGAGATGCTTCATAGGGTCAGAGAGATAGTACAGGGGTTAAAGTGCTGGCCTTACATTCAGCTGACCCCAGTGTCATTCCTGGCACCATGTGGTCCCCAAGCACCTCCAGGAGTGGACTCTGAGCAGCACCCAGTGTCCCTTCACCCCCAAGCCCCACCCCCTATTCTTCTTTAGTGCCAGGGCTGTGACAGAGCACATGCCTTCCATGTATGAGGGCCTGGGTTCTACCCCCTAACAAAACATGCCCCACCCCGGGCACCACCATGTACGGCCTCCACGATAATAAGAAATGTATAGTAATTATGATGCTGTAAATATTCCCATCCATAACTCCTCGGGCACATGATTGAGAGTTTTATCTTGGGCCTATAAGAGTAAAAGGGCTGAGCCACAGGGAATGAATGTACTTCTTCAAATGTGCTTGATGTTACCAAAGGCAAATTGTCTTCCATGTGTCTCCAGAGGCTCTCAGCCCTGATGCACACTGGATTCACCTTGGAGAATTAAAAACAAACAAACAACTGGCAGGTACCGTACCCAGAGCTGGATGAAACAGTTCGGGGGACTGAGCATCCGCAGTCCTGGAAGCTCCTGGAGGACTGTACACATGGCGAAAGCTGAGGACACTCAGCTCCTCTGGGCTCCCCAAGGTCGGCTCAGGGGGCTGCTGTGTTGTCGACTTGCTCATGTCATTCAGATATCGGGGACCGTGCAGAGGGAAGTGCAAAGATAAGTATATTCCAAATGAAGAAAACATGGGAAATTAGCTTCGAGGATGGGGAATAATAAATGGGGATCATATAGCTTCCTTTTGGGGGGGAGGCCAGTCCCAGAGGTGTTCGTAGTCCAGTGGCCACCAAGATCACTGGGAGAGATGTTCCAGGTCAGCCTCCGCTGGTGCCATGGAGTAAAAGCATGTAGTGCCAGGGATGGAATCCAGAGCTCATGCATGCAAGGCATGTGCTCTACCCCTTGAGAAACATGACCAGTTCTTGGAATCTATGAGTTTTTAAAAATATTTAGTTTTGTTTTGGGGGGGTCACATCTGGTGGTGCTCAGGACTTACTCCTGGCTCTGCACTCAGGAATCGCTCCTGTCAGGGCTCAGGGGACCGTATGGGATGCTAAAAACAAAACTGGGTCAGCCACGTGCAAGGCACACACCCTTTCCACTGTGCTGTCACTCTAGCCCCTCTTCCTCTCTTTTTCTTTTCTTGTGGGGCGGGAACACACCCAGCAGTGCTCAGAGCTTACTTCTGGCTCTGAGCTCTAGGATCACCCCAGGTGTGTTCAAGGGACCGTAAGTGTTGCCAGGAAATCGATCCCACGTTGGTCAGAGGCAAGGTAAGTGCCAGCCTGCTGTATTACCTCTCTGGTCCCAAATGTACCATTTTAAGTTATTCATCCCACTTTCTCCTTCCCTCTCTCCATGAGAATAACTTAGGATCATGTTTCAGAAAAGGTGTTAACAGTTAAAGACCGATCAAAAGGTAGGAAACCAGAAGGACAGCTGTGTCTCACGTGAGCAAGTACAGCACATGGGAAGAGATCAGGCTCAGGGCTCTCTAGAGGTCGCCAAGGACCTCAATCTTGCCACTATCTATATCACCGTGTGCAAGTTTCTTCTCTCTGAGTCCATTCCCACCTCTACAAAAGGTGACAGTTACAAGAACTAACTCCTATTGTAAGAATGGTGGGACCTGGTCTCACACCATGCATTCAACGGCAGAGAGCTAGTTACCTAACTGAGAAATCAGACAGGTGTTTGGGAAAGTCGGGGACCCACATGTCAGACACACCTTCTCAAGCAGGTGCACCAAGCTGGGGCTGACCTTTGGTATCTGAGAAGCTGTCAAGGAAAGTAGACCTCCACAAGCTCACCTCAGAGGCTGGAACTGGGGCAAGCACCTGTACAGTGAACTTGGAATGGCGATGGGATGGGGCCGAGCCATAGTACAGCGGGGAGGGTGTTTGCCTTGCACGCAGTCAACCTGGGTTCGATTCCGGCATCCCATATGGTCCCCAGCACCGTCAGGAGTAATTCCTGAGTGCAGAGCCAGGGTAACCCTGAGCATTGCCGGGTGTGACCCAAAAAGCAAAAAAAAAGAATGGCTATGGGTCCCACTTCACAGATAAGAGAGTGGGTCACACAGAGAAGTCAACTTTTATTTATATTTTTTGGGGGGTCACACCTAGGGGACGCTCAGGGGTTACTCCTGTATAGGCACTCAGGAATTACTCCTGGCAGTGCTTGGGGGACCATATGAGATGTTAGAGATCGAATCAGGTCAGCAGCGTGCAAGGCAAATGCCCTCCCCACTGTACTCCCATCCGGCACATATGAAATAATCTTTCTTGCCCCACAGCCTTTGGGATCTGCATCCCAGGCCCTGCACTCCGCCTACTGATGCTCTTCTGTGTCTGCCCTGCAGCTTTGCTTTGCTGAGTGACAAGCTTTATCAGCTGAAAGAGCCTCTCATCAGCTCGGTGCACACCAAGGTGAAAGGGGTCGCAGAGGTGAAGGAGGCGCTGGTAGAGAGTGGATTGAAGAAAGTGGGCGAGAAAGT
Organism: Cryptotis parvus; assembly: GCA_021461705.1. Lineage (NCBI taxonomy): Eukaryota > Metazoa > Chordata > Mammalia > Eulipotyphla > Soricidae > Cryptotis > Cryptotis parvus. The sequence goes on along the minus strand of JAJIBD010009359.1, from coordinate 45,968 downwards.
GTTTGACACAGCTGACTACACCTTCCCCTTTCAGGTGAGCACTTGACAGTGTCCCCGCCCCCGCCTCCCCCCCCCACCCTCCATCACTGCCATCAGGCTCCCACCTGCCTACCCACTTCCCCTGGATCCTAAACCCTCACCCCAGAAGAACATTGACCCTATTATAAAAGCCCTTTGAAAAATCCCAACGGAGAAAACCTAAAAATCGCAAAATTGGGTCAGATCCAATAGCTCAAAGGAGAGGATTCTTTGCTTTATCAAGTCCTCCGGGATTTCTCAAAATAGCAGTATGTCCCGGTGTGTTTAAAGCAGGATTCAGCTCACCCACACTTGACTCACACAGCTTTTTAGAAGCGGGGCATCAGTCAGGGAGGTCTGTCTGGATTCAGGAGTGTAAAGAAGTCTCTGCTCAGAGAAGACCGCCCTTCTCTGCGTCTGGGTGGCCTGCTCTCCCTCCCTCCCCTCCCTCCCTCCCACCCCTCTCTTCCTTCTTTCCTCCCTCCCTTCCTCTGTGTGGGGCTGTGTCCAGAACCCAGAGACCTAACACAGGCAAGGCAAGTGCTTTTTCTTCCCTCTGACCTTAAGGTCGCACCGAGCCCTGACCTTAAGGTCGCAGGTGGTGTTGATGAGCAGGTTGGAGGGCTTTAAATCCCGGTGCAGCACATTGGCCGAGTGGATACACTTGAGGTCCCGCACGATCTGGTAGAGGAAGTAGCAGACATGGTCACTGCTCAGCTGCCGGCTTTTGAGCAACTTGTAGAGATCCGTCTCCATCAGGTCTTGCCCAACGTAGATGAACCTCATGGCCTCCAGGTTGGGGGCCCACAGGCTGTCTTGGACGCCGATGACATACTCATGAGGGAAGCGCGGCAAGATCTGATTCTCTCACAGCATGTGCTGACAGTAGGTCTGTTGCTCCAAGGGGCTGATTTTCCCCCAGTAGTCAGTTCTTCAGGGCTAGGGGCCTGGGCTTCTTCAACCAACCCACTCCCCATAGGCAGAGTCCCCAGGGTGGAGAGCTACAGAGCTACAGTTCCAGCCCTGGGGATTGAGGGGGTGGGGGGGGGGGGGGCATTTTAGCAACAAAAATGTCTCCAAGAAAACATTCTTGGGTAAGTTTTGCACAAAGGAAGCTATCAATGCCGAAAAGGAAGGAAGGGTGAGTGGGGTTATACCACAGCAGGCACGAAGCTATCTAAATCTGCAAGAACAGAAAATGGAAGTGGAATGACTGAAATGGAGAAATCAAAGACTGAGCACACACAGACTGGAGGGATAAAGACACGCTCCAGCTCCCCGGGCTGGAAAGCTTTGCAGAACCATAAAGCCCCACGCAATGATCTGTTCCTGTTCTAACAGTGGGTCATTACAACTTCCGGCTATTTATCAAGAGGTGGGATGTGTCCTATTGGACTTGAATTAAAGTTCTGAAGAAACCCAGCAAGGAACATTCTGATGAAGTTGACATCCCACCCCCATCTCCACCTCCCCAGGTCTCTTGAGTTTCGATTTAATGCAATTATCCTGTGTCTGAAAAAAAAAAAAAGGCTGCTTTTGAGGCTGAAATGGAAAATGAATACTCGATCAGTTTGAGTGTTCCAGCTCTCCCTCAGATCAGCAGGGCGGCTCATCCAGCTTTGATATTAAGCCGGCAGCATAAGCCAAGATGCTCTGGGACCCTCATTTCTAGACTGCAATTTGGAAGAGCCAAAAGCCTCGCCCCAGGTGCTCTGCGAACTAGATTACTGTGATTAAGTCGCTCTGTTCCTCAGGCTTTGCTTTGTGCCTTCTCTGCCTCTTCTCCCACAGGGAAACTCCTTCTTCGTGATGACAAACTTTCTCAAGACGGAGGGGCAAGTGCAGGGGCTGTGTCCCGAGGTAAGGAGGGGAAATTGGACGGGAACTGAGACCACAAAGGGCCGAGTGCATGTTCTGCAAGTGTGGGCCTGGGTTTGTCGCTGGATGACGCCCTGTGCAACTCAGGAGTGGCCCCTGGACACTGAAAAAGGAGTGGCCCCGACTATCATTAGATATGGCCCAAAGAAACCCAAAACAACAACAAAAAATGTTCTTGGGAGAGACACAGGTCAGGAAAAGAAAACGGAGACTCAGGATGTGTTTACGGAGATACATGGAGTAGGAGGAAGAGGGGGGGAGGGGCATGACAGGCCTCTCGGGTCTCTCTTACAGCCACCAGACCTTTGTCCCCTGTCTTCGGTCCATTCCTAAGAGCCTGTGCAGACTGGAGTCTCCTCCCGCCCTTGCTGGCGTCCTTTGCCAACAGTGATGTTGGCATCAGAGCGGCATCTCACAGGAGCCTCACAAACACGGGGGTGGGGAGGTATTGCATCTCCCTCCACAAGCCTGAGGAGCAGGTGAGAGGGGGAAGGGACTTCCAAGGGCACGCAGCTACTGGAGCTAGAGGGGCTCGACGGCTGGTGTCCTCATGCACAGCTTTCCCTGCCTGGGCCAGGACCAAGAAGCCTTGAAAAGCAGCTGGAGTTTGCCTTTTCATTCCACTTCTGGGGGGCTCGGCCTCAGGTTCTGGTTTGTGCCCTTGTGTCTCCACTCCCTCGTCCTGACTGCTCTCCCCACACTCCTGGCCCAAGTTAATTTCGTCCCTGTCTTAACTTAAATGTTCCTAATGAAGTAGCTGTCCATTCATCTGAAGAACAGGAGCATCCAGTCTTGAATTCTGCCCCCGTGGCTCTTCTCACTGTACTTTTCAAGTTATTGATCTTTTTTTTTGGTCACATCCTGCGGTGCTGAGGAGTTACTCCTGGCTCTGTACTCAGGAATTAGTCTTGGCGGTGCTTGGGGGACCATATGGGAAGCAGGAGCAATAGTACAGCGGGTAGTGCATACCTCACACATGGCGTCCTGACAACAAGAAGAAGCACCTTTTCTTTTAACACTCAGACCAAGTCTGTCCATTCCGTTACAGATGAGGAAACTGAGGCTTACAGAGGTGAAATGATTTGCCCAACACTCAACTAGAATGTGATGGCGATGGCTGAATCTGGGCACAACTGGTCACCAGCCCTGAATATCTCTAGAAGTCACAAATTGCACAAGAGAGGCTATTTTTTTTTTGGGGCGTCACACCCGGCGATGCTCAGGAGTTACTCCTGGCTCTGCACTCAGGAATTACTCCTGGCAGTGCTGGGGGGACCATATGGGATGCCGGGATTGAACCCGGTGTGCTGCGTGCAAGGCAAACGCCCTACCCGCTGGACTATCGCCCTGGCCTCTATTTTTACACCTAAATTAGGTTCTGGCTTCCCTAAGACTGGTCTTTAAGTCTGCTCCCTAGAAAAAGTGCAGTTGAATGGCATAAACCAATTCATCCTTTTCCTTGTTCCTTCCTCAGCCCTGAGACCAGCTGTCCTATTTTTCTCCGGCCACAGAAAGTGACGGCTGCTTCCCTAGTCCCCACATTTCCTGCTGAGCCCTTATTCCTGTTTGCTTTGCTTGGTCCTGAAGCCAAAGAACTGCTCGCATCAGGCCACCTGCTCTCCACTCCATATGCCAAACCTGGAAATGGTCCCCGAATGCTCAGACATCTGCCCGCACTTTGTATTTTCATTTATTTTTGTTGAGATAAAATTCACATGCCATAAAATGTATCACCTTAAAGTAATGATCCAGTGGTTTTCAGTATATTCAGAGTTGTGTGCAGAGTGTGGTGTATATTCCACCATTGTAGTTCATGCTAAATCACTGTTACCCCTCTCCCACAAAGAAATCTAGTATTCAGTAGTAACTTTCCACTGCCCCCTGACCCGCCAATCCGTGATCTCTACCTCTGTGGATTCGCCTCTTCTGGACATTTCATATAACTGGAATCACACAATATGGTGCCTGTTTTCTTTCTCATCACATCCGTTTTCAAGTTTCATCCATGAGGCATGAATCAGTATTCCGTTCCTTGCGACAGTGTGGGGTGGAGGCATGGGGGGGTGTTCCCCAGAAATCCCAGGGGGCCTATTACTTCCAGTAATGCTCATCCTGACTGTCAAAGATGCACAATGCTGACTCCCCGCTCGATCTCGTCCTCCCTGCAGCAACCCACCCGCAGGACCATCTGTTCCTCTGACCAGAACTGTAAGAAGGGCTGGATGGACCCACAGAGCAGAGGTACACTCTCCTTCCAGAAACCCTGGCATGGATGGTCCGAATCTTGGCCCCATTCAGAACTTCAGCTGCTGGCTCTAAGCTGCTCTCTTTCACGCTTACCAGAGCTGGGGAGGGCCTGAGTCTGTCTGAGTCTCCATTCTGTCCCCAGTGAACAGCCCCTGACGCTGAATGTGACTCATTTCCAGGCAGGGCAGCTCCTGACACCCCACAGAATGAGCACTTTCGGGGTTCTCATTGATAGAAAAATCAAAGGGCCTATAGCAATAGCTGAGTTTTTAAGTTTTCCCTCCTGAATTTCCCCTGAAGTTGAGGGAGCATGAATTTCTCAAAACACCTATTAACCTACAGACTTTCCCCATCTCTTGTTTGAACTTAAAAGATATTATAATTAAAATTTAAGTAAATATATATCAAAATAAATGATTACCATTATTTTTGAAAGGCAAAGAGGTATAATATAGTTGGAGTAAAGTGCTTGTGTTACATACAGACAGCCTGGGTTTGACCCCTGGTACCATATATGGTACCTTGTGCCCTGTCTGAAATGACCCTGAGCACAAAGTCAGGCGTATGCATTGAGCACCACCAGGTATGGTCCAAAAAATCAAAATCAAAACCTGGGGCGTGGGCTGCCTGCCGCCGCTGGCGGCCTGGGTCGGCGTGGGGCCAAATCAGGAAAAGGACTAGGAAGGTAGTATAGGGCTTAAGACCCTTGCCTTGCATGGGACTGCTCCCTAGACCTGCGTATGGTCTCCCATGCCCCATGAAGGGTCACTCCTGAGGAAAGAACCAGTGACAGTCCTTAAGCACTGTTGTGGGAGTCACTGGAGTAGTCCCCAAAACCCAACAAGCGAAAAGAAAGAAAAAAAACCCTGTGTTTATAAAACACATAAACAAAAACATGATAGGAAGGTTAATTTTTGCGTGTGTGGGGGTGGGGTGCGTGGGGAGTAGAAGGACCTCTGGGCAGTCCTCAGGAAACTGGGATCTATCCCAAAGATTCTGGCCCCTCAGGGCTGCACCTTGTGATGCTCCAAGGACCATATGGTACCAGAGGCTGAAGCAGAGCTGGCCACATGCAAGGCTCATGCCTAAACCCTATGCTACCACTCGGTCCTTAGGAGTTCTATGTTCTATTCCATAATTATTTGCATTTGAACTGGCCTGGAGATCTCTTTGGTTTTGTTTTGATTTTGGGCCACACCCAATGATGCTCAGGGGTAATTTCTGGTTGCACCCAGAAATTACTCCTGGAAGTACTTGGGGACCATATGAGGTGCCAGAGATCAACCCAGGTCAGTTGTGTTCAAGGCAAGTGCCCTACCCACTACTGTCGCCTCCAGCTCCAAGCCTGGAGATCATTTTAACGTGATGTACTAGTTATCTCTCCTTTAGGAAACCTATTAGCGCCCTGACTTCAGGAAGATGTATCCTGTTTGTTCTGTACACAACTCTGATACAAACTGTGCATCCCTAGGACATACCCTGCTAGAATGGGTTCTAGTCTGTTCACACCAGACTGAGGATTTAGCTCTCACTTCAGACGTTTCTTCTTGCAAATAAGTTAGAAGAGCCAGTAGCATCTGTGGTCTTTGTGTGTCCCTCTAATCCTTTTCTGAAGCTGACAAGCTGCTTGCTGTGGCTTGGGTGGGGGTTCGAGAAAAACGTACACAGCTTGTGTGGGAAAGCAGAGTGTCTTGCTGAGGCTGGGTTACTGCACCTCCAAGGGATCCACCCCTAGTCCTTTCACAACTGTGCTCCCACCACCTCTTGAGCCCTGCAGGCATCCAGACAGGAAGGTGTGTAGTGTACAAAGGGAATCTGAAGACCTGTGAAGTCTCCGCCTGGTGCCCCACAGAGGCCATAGAAGAGCCACCCAGGTGAGTTGGAGGCGTGGTATATGGCGGTGACAGGTAAGGTTGGCTAGAGAGGGGCTTTCCTGGTCACTGCTCCGACAGTCCTGCGAAGTCCTGGGTGTCGCTGGCTTCTAGACCCTTCTGCCTAGCACATGGGTGAGTTCAGGGAGGGCCAGACTATTCCCAAAACAATGAATCTGTGTACCGTAGATAGTGTTTATAATAAATGAGATGTTTTTTCTTACACAACAGACAGAAGTATAATTTAACTGGCTTCAGAAAAAGCCAGTTATTAGCCAGTGCTAATTATTGGCTTGTGCTTTTGACCATCATGAAAGAGGAATTCCAAAGTGATGGTTTCAGGCATGGTGTGATCCAGGCCAAATAATGTCATTAAAAGTCTCTCTCTTAGGGGCCAGAGCAAAGCACAGCAGTTAGGGCATTTGTCTTGCACGCAGTCGACCTGGGTTCAAGCTCCGGCATCCCAAATGGTCCCCCAAGCACTGCCAGGAGTAATTCCTGAGTGCAGAGCCAGGAGTAACCTCTGAGCATTGCTGGGTGTGACCCAAAAAGGGAAAACAAAGTCTCTCTCTTCTCTTCCCACCACTTCTCCCAGCCCAAGATATTCTTCCATCCACTTTTCCTCATACCAAGGGACTGACACAAAGGTTTACACTTTCCTACTCAGGGCCTCTAGAGAGACGCTTACAGAGTCAACAATATGTGTGGCCGGTGCAAAACACTGAGGATGATTAGATGAGAAAGTGATTTCCCCAGCCCCACAGGAAGGCCAAACTATGGGGAAAGACGCAAACAGGGGATGTGTGGGAGCTGGTTTTTGCTGGCTCTGAGCCAATTATGCCCATCCCCTCCCAATTCCAAGTTCAAGGATGTCCCATTGGTGGCTCGAAATCAACTATGGTGGGAGTATTTATACCACAATAATGGTAAATGCTACATTTTATTTACCTGAAAACCGGCTGTTAAACATTTACATACCAATCATATGTAATCATACCTATATACTTACACATTTAACTATATAGTAAAAGTGTTATAATAAATACTGTTGTGTCTCAAGAAGGAAGAAATCCTTCCTGGAGAAGCCAGAGATGTTTGAAATGTTTGACTCACTAGGTAGCATTTTTTGCACTCATAGTAACCAAGAAAGCACAGCCTGTGGCTCCATAGGTCCGTGGCTACAGGGTCCCTGTCGTCACTACCCCCTTTTTATGCTCGCTCTCTCTCAGGCCTGCGCTCTTGAACAGGGCTGAAAACTTCACTGTCCTCATCAAGAACAATATTGACTTCCCGGGTCACAACTATACCACGTAAGTGCCCAGATTGTGGCTGGATTAGTTATCTACTGCTGTGTTTCAAATCACCTCAACACTCAGAAACTAAGAACAACAGACATTACTGCCTGTGGCTTTTGTGGGTTAGGGATTTGGGGGATGGCTTCACTTGAGTTCGGGTCTCTCAAGAGGCAGTCAGGGGGGATGCACAATCTCGGGGGGTCTCTCAAGAGGCAGTCAGGGGGAATGCACAATCTCGGGGGTCTCTCAAGAGGCAGTCAGGGGATGCACAGGGGCGGGGGGGGCGGCGGGGGGATGCACAATCTCGGGGGTCTCTCAAGAGGCAGTCAGGGGATGGCACAATCTCGAGGCTCAAGTATCTTCGAGCTCACTCAGGACCGCAGGTCAGTAGGGAGGGCTCCCGTTCTTTACCTCTAGGACTGTCTGGGGTCCTTAGGACACGTCTGAAGACGTCTGAGAGAGACAGAGAGCCAGCAGGCCAGGTAGAAACCAAAAAGGAAGCTGCAGGCTTTTTATACTTGATCTTGAAAGTGGCACTCCATCCCTTAGCCACATGCTATTGGTCACTCAGGCTGACTTCAGAGGGTAGGCGGGACAAGCTTATGAACACCAGGAGATCTTAGTTCCACTAAGATCTCATGGAACCCAGATACTACACTGGCTCACAGCGATTAAAATTAAAGACCTGGATTCCCTCTCCTTCCCTTCCTCCCTCACTCCCTTCCTTCCCTGATTTGTGTTCCTTCTGAGACAGGATGTCATTTTTTCAAATAGAGATGTCTGTTTGCTTTCTATTTGTAGGAGAAACATCTTGCCAGGCTTAAATATTACTTGCACCTTTCACAAGACTCAGAATCCACAGTGCCCTGTTTTCCGACTAGGAGATATCTTCCAAGAAGTAGGCGATAATTTTTCAGAAGTGGCAATTAAGGTTGGTGGTGCCTTTATACAGTGAAATACAGGAGCAGGGGGAGGGGTGTAAAGGGATGAGGAATGATAATGGGGCCAGAACAATCATACAGCAGGTAGGGTGCTTGCCTTTGCATGCAGCTGACCGGGTTCTATGGGGCATCCCATATGTCCTCCAGCATCTCTAGGAATAATTCTTTTTTTGTTTGTTGGTTGTTTTTTTGCTTTTTGGGTCACACTCGGCGATGCTCAGGGGTTGCTTCTGGATCTGCACTCAGGAATTACTCCTGGCGGTGCTCGGGGACCATATGGGATGCCGGGATCGAACCCGGTGGGCTGCGTGCAAGGCAAACGCCCCTACCTGCTGTGCTATCGCTCCGGCCCCTCTAGGAGTAATTCTTGAGTGCAGAGCCAGCAGTAACCCTAGAAGAAGCAGTAACCCTTTTTCCTGTCAAGGTATGAGGAAGAAGGGGAAGAGGAGGAGGAAGTGGAGGGAGAAGTAAATGGGTCTGGGGGAGGGCGATTGGGTCTTAATACTATAGCTCACATTATTGAATATTTAATTTATTCATGCATGTTCCAAGGACTTTTCTTGCATTATTACCTGATGGATTCTACAAGGACCCTGTAAGATTACTGGTATATTAGTTAGTTCCCAGTGACTTATGTAACAAACTTCTACAAACTAGATGGCCTCAAACACACCTTTTAAAAAAATTTTTTTTAATAGATCTGGAGGCCAGAAAATCAAGATGAAGATCCTAGCAGGGTCACAGTCCCTCCAGAGGCTCTAGACGACAGTCCATTTCCTGGGTTTACCCACCCACCAAAACTGCATTTCAGGCTCACAGCTCCCTTTGCCACTCTGAAGTCATGTATCTTGCTTGTGGCTGCACTGACTCCTAGTTCTGTCAAGAATGCCTCTATCACTAGCACAGTGTTACAAGAGGTAGGGTTTAGGGCCACCAGGACAACCCCCATCTCAAGATTCTTAATTTATTCATATCTGAAAAGTCCCTTTAGCCATCGAAGGCATTTGGAAGTCCCTGGATTACAAATACTTGGGACCCAGCACGTTATTCAGATGACCACCTGAGGTTAGCCTGGAGCCTCTCTAGTTGCAAGTTACAGAAATTTATGCCATGTGATGTAAGGAAAAAAAATATTTTGGGGAGACAAGTAAGAAAAACGAAACAGCTGATTCCAGTAGTAAAAGAAACCATATTAGCTCCTGCAAAATGACAGGGTATGTGTGTGTAGTGATTGGAATGAACCTTCTAGAAATCCACTGTATCTTCCTACTTCCTACCCAGGAAGATAACTTCCTGTTTCCCTCTGCTGGAAATTCTTGCCCAGTCTTAGACTCCTCACTTATTCCCAGTATTTCCTGACCTATACCCTCAGTGAAGCTTTCCCTCTCACCATGTTTAATATGCTATTTTCTACCACTATTCAGCATGCCTAAGGGCCCTTCTCAAGCTTATTTTTAATGCTGGAGCGTTCTCTGACATGTTTCACAGAATGAATACTCAATATTTGTTGAGTGCCTGGAGGATGTGACAGCTGTATATACAGCTGCATTCAGGAACTCAAATCGATGTCTTTAAGAATCGGATTTTTCTCATCTCTTGATTATCTCCATAATGATGCTATGTGTTGAGGCAAAGCCACCAAAATACTAGGACTGTGCTACTAATACAGTACGTACCAGTCCCTCTAATTAATTAAAGTGAAATCCAATTAAAATTCATGTCCTTTGTCATAATGGTTACATCTCAAGTGTTCAACAGTTAACATGAGGCCAGTGGCTACTGGACTATACAACATGAATCAGATTATTTCTATCCTCACAGAAACTCTATTGGACAACTTTGCTTTAGATTTTTACTCTCTAAAAAGCTTGAGATCCCAGCCAGAGAGGAAGTTCATTTCTAATATTATAGCAAAAACTCAGGGCGGACTCTGAGTGTTGACCACAGGCATCAGACCCAGCTCTACACGATCTCCAGCGGGAGGCACCGGTTTGAGCTGTCCGGTCCGGTCTGGTGATCATTTCTGAAGCTGTGAAAAGGTATCCACTCAAACCACTGAGAGTCAGGAGGGATACTTCCCAAAGGGAATTCCAGGTACTCTTCCAGAATAAGGAAAATTGAACGCTGAATAACAAAAACATTAGCTATTCACTATAGCACATTGTGGATATGACTTAATGCCTAGCCTAACTTAATGGCATTTGTGATTATCTGTTTATATGCCCTTTCTCTATGTCAGAGCCTGTTTGTTATTCAATTCAGCATCTAACATACTATCTTGAAGTACCATATTTCACTAATTCAGACTATTTTTTCACATTTTAGGAGCTCTGAAACCAAGAAGTACTTTCAATAGACAGATTCCCACAATTTACAGTACTTTTTTTTGTTTTTTTTGGGTCACACCTGGCAATGCTCAGGGGTTATTCCTGGCTCTACACTCAGGAATTACTCCTGGCGGTTCTCAGGGGATGATATGGGATTCCAGGGATTGAACCTGGGTCAGCCTAGTGTAAGGTAAACGCTTTACCTGTTGTGCTATGGCTCTAGCCCCTGCACATATTTTTCTTAAAGGAATATAAAAAAATATGCCTTACAAGCAAAGTTGTCTATGATACAATGGAACATGATTAGTCAGTGCTTTGAAAAAATGTTTGTAGGATAAAGAAATGTTAGGAATAGAGGTTGGAAAGATAGTACAGCAGGTAGGGCACTTGCTTTGAGTGCAGCCAACCCGGGTTTGATCCCCGGCATCCCCTACAATCTCCTGAGCCCCATCAGGAATGATTCCTCAGTGCAGAGCCAGCAGTAAGCCATGAGCACTGCTACGTATGGCCTAAAACCAAAACCAATAATAAAAAAGAAGTATTAGGAAATAAATAAGAGATTAAGAATTCTCTTCAGAAGTTCAGAAGAGGTAGAACAGCAGGTAAGATATCTGCCCTGTATGTGGCGAATCCTGGTTTAATTTGGACCAGGTTTTGTTCCATGGCACCTCATATGGTCCCCGAGACCCCCAGGAGTGACCCTGAATGCAATGCCAGGAGCGAGCCCTGAGCACAGTTGGATGAAGTCCAAAAGCAAACAGACAAAACAGGAAGTTCAGAGGAGAGAAAGGCCTTGAAATGAAGACAGGCACAGATGAACAGTGAGGAAGGAGGTACTTGGGGTCTGAGGCAGGAGTTAGTCAGAGAGGGGGTAGGAGAAAAGGGAGAGCCAAGACTTAAACATTCAAAACGTTCCCAGTAATTCCACTCCTAAGTGGAATTTTATACCCAAGAAAAATGGCAACACATGCACATACAAACACTTGTACGCACAATTTTCACAGCAGGGGCTGGAGCGATAGGACAGCGGGAGGGCATTTGCCTTGCATGGACCAATCTGGGATTGATCCCTGACATCCTATATGGTCCCCCCTGTAGTGCCACGGGTAATTCCTGTGTGCAGAGCCAGGCGTAATCCCTGGGCATTGACAGGCATGACACAAAAAGTGAAAAAAAAAAGTTCCCAGTTAACATCATAATAGCCAAAAGTTGAAACAATTCAATTGTTTATCCTTTAATGAATGAATAATTAAAATGTAACAACCATGGTCTCAGTTTCCTTCACCCGCTGGCGCTTAGCAACGCCGCAGACTCAGGGACTGAAGGGACTGAAAAAGTAGCACACGTGGAGCTGTTCTGGGGCCATTCGTACTGGTTTGAGCCTTCTGCAAACATGGCTTATGTCCAATTTTTCTCTACTTACAAGGACTAGAACCATCTGTATTAACATCCTGCCAGGTGTGGTCAACTACTGTGGAGCTAAAGTCAGGGAAGGTGCACAAAGCCTGTAACAGGATTATCTTCAATGTGCAAACCTTCTCCCTCAGTATATAGCGTTTGAATTTTAGCTATGCCTACAAGAAGACATGTTTGGAGAGGATGGAGAAGAATGCTATGTCAGATATTGTTCTGTCCACCACTCTGGGTCACCAAAGGCTTCCCATTTCCTCCAATTTCTTCTGAATCTGTGTAAAGGACATGTTTCAGCAGTGAGGAAGAAACAGAACAGCGTGAGTGTTCTGCTGTGGACTATCACCTGCTCTTACAATCTCTGAAATCAGATATGCAATCCCGCAGCTCTGTGCTGTTTCTTCCATCAAAGCCTATATTTCCTTGCTGAGTTTTAATCTTGTTGATCTATCAAGAGGTAACAGAGCAGTGTTGAAGTCTCCAGCTATTATTGTGTGTGGCTATGAATATCTTCCTTGAAGTCGACGAGCAGTTGTTTTAAGTATTTTATCGGTCCCTCATTAAATGCATTTATGTTTAGGCATATCTCTTGAATGACCTTTAGTGTCTCTTATAACCTTCCCAGCCTGAAATCTATGTCATACTATTATGGCCAAACTCTGACACACTGGACTTTTTGAGGGAGTTGTTTGCCTGAAGAATTGTTTTCCAGCTTTTGACTTTGAGTGTGTTTGTTCTGATTATTCGAATGTGTTTCTTGTAGGCAGCAGAATGTTGAATTCAATTTTTAAATCCATTGTGCACTCCGTATCTCTTAATTGGTGTGCTTAGAGCATTGGCATTGAGAGCTGTTTTTTGTATATAACTTACACCATAGTTTACAAAGTTGTTCATAACACAGTTTCTTTGGGCATTCAGAGTTCCAGCACCAATCTCACCACAGTGTGACTCCCCACTGTTGTCCCAGTTTCCCTCCCTATCTGCCAGCCTGTCCTTAGAGGATACTGAATTTTGCATAAGGTTCTTCCCAATTTCTGTCCCATTTATACATAGTAAAAAAGTTACAGACATGTTTTAACTGATACCAGTAAGCCTTGCAAGAAGCCAGAACATAACACACATCATGCAGTTAGTCATTCACAACATCCAGACTCCATAGTTCCTCAGAGCTCCATCCAAGAGAAAACCTGATCTTCCCCCTCTAAGTTTCATCAGTAAATGCTCTGGTTGAGAGCCTTGTACTGAGACTATACCACCTACATGGTAAAGCCTGGCAAGCTACCATGTTTTATTTACTTTTTATGCCAAAGATAGCAGCAGACCAGCCTATTACAGCCCGGCTCACGTGGCTGCAAGCGGCCACGCGGTTCATCAATAAATGCTGGATTTTAAGATGACAAGAGTATGCTTCCCACACGGCAGAGCCTGGCAAGCTACCCGTGTCGTATTTGATATGCCAGATACCAGTAACAATTATAGACCTCATTCCCATGATCTGATGGAATGGTTTGAGGCTCTTTATGTTCCTGGAGCAAGCAGGTGCCCTTGGGCTCTACTTGCATGAGACAGGTTATATGGAGATGTTACTGGTGCCCGCGAGCAAATCGAGATGAACAGGAAGACAGTTATATACAGTTATAAGTATTGCTCATTCCAGACGGGATGGTTTGAGGGCTCTGTGTTCCGGAGCAAGCAGGTGCCTGGGCTCTCTTGCATGAGAAGGTTTGTGGAGATGTACTGGTGCCCGCTCGAGCAAATCGATAATGAACGGGAAGACAGTGACAGTGACAGTTACAACAGAAAGGTACGTGGAATTTTCAAACACTAGTTCAATAAAAGAAAATTTATGAAGAAAAAAAATGTAACAACCATGCAATGGAATATACTTCTACTACAAAAAAGAGATGATACTCTGGCACATGTACAATACGGATAAGCTCACTTGATCACTTGATCACTTGAATCCGTTATTCATCAATTTGCTCAAGCGGCGCCAGTAACATTTCCATTGGACCCTATCACGTGCCAATGTAGCCCAATGGCATCTGGTTGATTCAGGAATATGAAGAGCCTCAAACCGTTCCTTCAGGGTCTTGACAAGGAAGCCTAACCATCTTGTAGGTGGGCGGCCATGAAATATAAAAGAGATAGAAAGTAGGCTGCAGGGGCCGGAACAATAGCCCAGCGGGTAGGGCGTTTGCCTTGCACGCGGCTGGCCCATGCCAGCCCAGGTTCGATCCCGGCATTCCATATGGTCCCCCAAGCACCGTCGGGAGTAATTCCTGAGTGCAGAACCAGGAGAAATCCCTGAGCATTGCCAGGTGTAACCCAAAAAAAGCAAAAATAAATAAATAAATAAATAAATAAATAAATAAATAAAAAAAAAATAAAAAATAAAAAAAAAAAAAAAAAAAAGAAAGTAGGTTGCAGTTGCCTTGGCCTGAGAGGAGGGAAAAGAGGCTACAACCAAAGGCAATGAAAATGTTGGGCTGGAGCGATAGCACAGTGGGGGAGGGCATTTGCCTTGCACGTGGCTGACCTGGGTTCGATCCCTGGCATCCCATATGGTCCCTGGAGCACTGCCAGGGGTAATTGCTGAGTGCAGAGCCAGGAGTAACCCCTGAGCATTGCCGGGTATGACCCCCACCAAAAAAAAAAAGGTAACGAAAATGTTGGAAGATTTATTGTGATGGTGGCTGCATATGATATTTGACTATATCAAGAACTCTTCAGTTGTACACTTAGGCAAGATTGATGTGAATTAAACAAAGAAGTGCTTAAGCAATTTGTCTTTTCAACAAAAAGAACAAGAGCCTTCTCTAAGGGGTAGCAAAGATAAAGGTATGCAATGGAGGACCTCAAATCCTAGCTGATTTTTAAGGGAGTGTTTGCTATTAAGGGTGTTTTGTTATGGAAGCAGTCATGCCTTTCAAAACTCAATCCAACTGCTGTGGAGAAGCAGCGGGAGGTAGGTGCAGCTCCCGCCCATGAGGGCTGTACTCATGGCTCTTTAATCTTTTTCTCTGGAAGAAAACTTCCCTTCAGTGGTCACTGCCATGCAGGGAGATGCCAGGTGCTGTGCAACCAATGTCCAGCAGGTTAGAGATTGTTTCTGATTGTCTTCCCCAGGGAGGAATCATGGGCATTGAAATCTACTGGGACTGCAACCTTGACAAATGGTCCTACAGCTGCCGTCCAAAATATAGCTTCCGTCGCCTTGATGACAAAAACACCAACGAGTCTTTTTATCCTGGCTACAACTTCAGGTAACAGCCCTCCAGGTGCAACCAACCACCCTAACCAACACAGGGACCCCTGGGCCTGGCTGAGCTGTATCACAGCCAGCAGCCCGTATGCAAGTGATGATCAATGCGTTACAAAGTTCAACTTAAACATCTGTCGTGGTGACTTCCGCCTCAATTCATGGCTCAGTACTGAGGGCAGTAACTGCTGAAAGTCTTGGTTTTTCATGTTTCTGTTTTGGGGTCATACCTAGCTGTGCTCAGGACTTACTCCTGGCTCTGTGCTCAGGAGTACTCCCGGTAGTGCCCAGAACACCATACGCTGTGCTGAAAATTGAACTGGACCAGAGCACTGAACTGCCTGGCCCCAGTGGCCGGATATTGCCAGGAGTGGCCCTGGACCTCCTAAGCACTATTTGGAGGCGAAAACTAACAACCACCCCTACAAAAATCCCTCAAATATTAGGGCTGGAGTGACAGTATAGTATAGGAGGTAAGGCGCTTGTCTTGCATGAGGTCAGCCTGGTTTCAATCTCTGGAATCCCAAAAATGTCTTTTCTGAATACCTTTAGTACTAACGGTCCCTAGATCGGTGTTTTCCTATAGCGTTCCCAGCAATGGCACCACATGGGAACCTGTTTAAAATGCTAATTCTAGAGCTAGAATGAGGGTAGGGGTTTGTCTGGTAGGGGTTTGTCTGGCATGCAGCCGAGCCAGGTTTAGTCCCTAGCACCACATATGGTCCCCTAAGCCCTCCTAAGAGTGATCCCTTTGTGCAGAGCCAGGAGGAAGCCCTGAGCACCATCAGATGTGACCCCAAAACAAAACAAAAAACTTAGTGGGTCACAATTTATCTGGACTGGCATATTATACTGTGAAATTAAAAAAAAAATTTAAGGGGCCGAGCAATAGCCCAGTGGGTAGGGCATTTGCCTTACACGTGGCCGGCCTATGCCAGCCGGGTTCCATCCCGGCATCCCAGGAGTAATTCCTGAGTGCAGAGCCAGGAGTAACCCCTGAGTATTGCCGGGTGTGACCCAAAAAGAAAAACAAATTTTTTAAAGCCAAAAAACAATACAATTACCAAAAAAACTTTTTTTAAAAAACAGTATAGAAGCACCTGTCTATGTGAGGCCCTAGGTTTGGTACTTGGTACCACAAAACAAAAACAAAACCCCTTCCCCAAAAAAAGTTCTCATGCTGTACCCCAGAGAATCAGATACTCTCTCTGGGAATTGGCTCCACAATTCAAAAGCACAGAGATCAGGAACTCTGACAAATCTCTGAGGTAAGAGGGTTACTGGGAGAAGCAGGAGAGCACGGAAGTACTTTGTGTTCGGGAGTACTCCTGAGCACAGAGCCAGGAGTAGAAGCAGGGGGTTGATACTATCTAATCTATTACAGAGAACAATAAAACACTCCTGCGTGGGGCCTCTGACCACTGACCCACTGACCAACTAGAACAGAACCTCTTGTCACCTTCTTGGGAATGCAAACACCTAGAAATCTTTTAGGCCTTCAGAAGCAACGAGGGGTGGGAAGGAAAAGGAAGAGCAGCCCCTGGTCCTCCAAGAACTCCCAAGAGCGACCCCTGAGCACCATGAGGCGTGCCCCCCGCCCCCCAAAGGAGGGACAGATGCGGCTGAGGCCGTATGCTCCCAACCCTGACACAGGCAAGATCAAGCACTGAACAATTCACGAAAATGCACCTGTCCCCAACCCAGAAATGAACCTCTACTGTCTCAAAGGTGCTTTATTCTAGAAATCAAACCTATTTTTCTCAAGGAAAAGTCAGATTGCTTTAAGTTTTGTTATTTCGTTTTCTCTGCTTGTTGCTAATCCTACATTGGCTAAAACTGTTGACATTTCCTACCCTAAAAACTATGATTCTCTCAAAAGCTATGATTTTCATCGTTCTGTAACGGGAAGCGTAGTGGAGGTGGTGTGGGGAGGCTGTTGGTTCCGGGGATCAGGGAGAGTAATTCTTGGGTTTGGGTTTTAATTTGTAGGAAAATAAAATCATGTAAAACAGAACAACCTTCCGTCGACCTCTTCAGAACTAAGAAATGAACAGAGAGACTAGATAAGCACTTGTGCTGGTCTGTTCATAAAATATCGGCACCTTCAGAGAGAGCTTTATAATATGGATCCTTTTCCTCCTCTAGATATGCCAAGTACTATAAGGAAAACAACATAGAAAAACGGACTCTGATCAAAGTCTTTGGGATCCGTTTGACATCCTGGTCTTTGGCACCGTAAGTCACTGCTCTCCACTACTTCATCTCCTTCCTAAGGCTGGGTAATACTTACTGCTGTAGTGTTCCAAAGGGTGAACTTTGTGGAGAGGATTTGGGGCCACACTCAGCCGTGCTCACTGGCTACTTCTGGCTCTGTACTCAGGGGTCATTCCTGGTAGCGTGTGATCAGCCACATGCAAGGCAAGTTCCCTAACTCCAGTACCAGTTCTCTGGTCCCTCAAGGAGTGAATGCTCTGGTCACAGATACACTGTGCTAGTGGCTTATGGGATGGAGAAGAGGTCCATTTTCTACCTTGAGGATCTGCCCATGTTTCAGTTGAGCTGTGCAAGTCCTTCCTTTTACCTTAAAGCACAGTCTCCATCTTGGGAGTTACTCATAGCTCAACTGTGGTGGGTACTTTTGGTTCTTCCTTATGGAGAAGCCTGTAGTCTCACCTGAATCTCTGAATCTCTCTCTCTCTCTCAAAATAAAACTATTTTACTTAAAATAGAGAGAGGAAAAGAAAGGCCCTAAAGCTTCTGTACTTGGACTTGAAAATATAGATGCCATAGAGGCAGGCCGGGAGCAGGGAAGCGGGTAGCAGTGGGAGGGCAAGTGGGGACATTGGTGACAGGAAATGTACACTGGTAAAGGGATGAGTATTGAAACACTGTATGACTGAAACTTAATTATGAACAACTTTGTAAGTGTATATTGAAATTGTAACAGTGTTTCAATGAAATAGATATAGATATAGATATATAATTAGATAGATGATGCTATAGACCTCATTCCCATGACCTGAAGGAATGGTCTGAGGTTCTTTGTGTTCCTGGAGCGAGCAGGTGCCCTTGGGCTATACTAGCATGTGACAGGACATATGGAGATGTTACTGGTGCCCGCTCAAGCAAATCGATAAACAACGGGAAGACAGTGATCCCAGTGATGCTTGGGTAGGAGAGACTGCAGAGAGAGTAAGGCGATTGCACTGCATGCACCTGACCCCATTCAAATCCCTGGCACCACATACGGTCCCCCTGAGTACTGCCAGGGTTAACTCCTGAGCAAAGAGTCAAGAATAGCCCCTGAGTACCTAAGGGTGTGCCCACCTGTGCCCCAACAAAAGCCTATATAATAGGTATAGGTATATAAATAAATGCTTAGAGACACACACAGACAGATCTAAAAAGCTAGTTTGTAATAAAAATTCAACTCAAATTGGCCTAGGAAAAAATGTGTTGTTGTTGTTTAGTTCACTTCACTTGATCACTTGATCACTTGAATCCCGTTATTCATCAATTTGCTCGAGCGGGCGCCAGTAACATTTCCATTGGACCCTATCACGTGCCAATGCAGCCCAATGGAATCTGGTTGATTCAGAAATATGAAGAGCCTCAAACCGTCCCTTCAGGGTCTTTACAAGGAGTCTGGCCATCTTGTAGGTGGGCGGCCACGTGATCTTTGACATCCCGTGGGATCCAGTCGGTAATGGCTCTAGTCCAGCGGTTGTCTCCAAATCGCATTACATGTCACATTACATGTTTAGTTCACATAACTGAAAAATCCAGAGGCACTTTTCAGGCTTCAGGCATGGCAAGACGCAGATGCCTTAACAGCATGCCTCTGTCCATCTCTTATTCCGCTTTTGTGGTACTGCCCATGCAGCTCCTTCCGTCTTTCCAGTTGAGGCAATCTCAATGGAAAGAGAACTTCTATGTATCCAGTGTTTCATCACAGGTCTCAGCAGACACCACTGACTCGTCAGGTCAGAAGGAGTCACAGGTATACAGATGACTATATCCCCGTGACCAGGTCATACCATGGTCCTCGTTGGCTGGACTTGGCTCAGCCTTGAACCAGTCCCTCCTTCCAAACTGCCTGATACCAGTATGGACAGAAATGTTTATTCAAAAGAAAATTGGAGGGCTGGACTGATAGTACAGCGGGTAGGGCATTGGCTTGCAAGCAGTCAATCTGGGCTCAATCCCCAGGATCCCATCTGGTCTCCCAAGCACTGCCAGGAGTGACCAGCAAGCACAGAGCCAGGGTTATCCCTGAGCACTGTTGGATATGGTCCAAAAAACAAAATTTTAAAAAAAATCATAAAATTGGAATGTTGTCTCCAAAAAAGGGCAGGAATGGCCACTGGGTATACCCAAATCAATTGTACCTACAACAGCTTATGCAACAGCTTACTGTGATGTGACCGGGTGATAAGCCTCACAGTGAAATACAGCTGAGAAGGCAAAAGGCCACTGGGAATAAAAGCCTCAGGAACAAATAAGGGAAGAGTTTGTTCTGACCTTCCTTCCCTCTACTTCCAAAGTGATCTCGTGCTTCTTTTAAGCAAAACTCATCCAAAACCTTCACTGTGTATGCGAAGGCAACTAATCTTCCATGGTTTTCTCTCTCAATGTGTGGGCTCCTCTGCTCCTTTGTTGAAGATCCCTGTTTTAAATACACACAGGAAGACAGAGTTAGGACAAATAAAAGCCCTCATTGTCTCTGATGCCTGTGGCCTGGAAGGCCTTGGCTACACCCGCGGCAGAAGCTGTGACTGATAGAAACACCCCTTCTGCCAGGGTGAACAATGACATGTCTAGGTAAAGCGCTGCTCTGAATTCCCACGCATTAACTCTTCCGTCTCTCTTTTCAGGGAGGAAAATTTAACATAATCAAGCTGCTGGTGAACATTGGCTCAACCCTCTCCTATTTTGGTTTGGTAAAATATTCTCTTTGCCACATTTTATAAAAATCACTTGGCAAAAAAGAAGTCTCACTGACAAAGATGCCTATCTGGGTTTTTTCTAGGCCACTTTGGGCATTGATTTTCTTATCAACATATACTCAAGTAAATGCTGTCGATCTAAAATTTATCCCTATTGCAAGTTCTGTGAGCCCTGCGTGGTCAACGAATACTACTACCAGAAGAAGTGTGAGTCTATCGTGGAGCCAAAGCCGGTAAGGTGCACACTGTCTGGTAGACAGAAGGTCTGTCACATCATAGAGAAATGTGCCACAATTACAGGTTAATCTGATGGGCAAGTTTCTGAACTCAAGCCCACCACCTCTTAAACGAATACTTTGATCTTAAGGAAGAACTGAACAAAAATAGTGAGGCAAGATATACAGAAAAGAAAGTTTTATGTTCCAGTATTTGTCCATTTTATCCTATTTATTGAATAGTTACAATAAAACACAATAGTTTAATGATTTTGGAGAATAATTTGGCAGCATTTATCAACATTTAAATGGGACGTATTTCATTGCTTGGCATTTCCACTTCTTCAAACCTGCCCCAGGGAAATATCACAGGGGTAACAAGATGCAAAAAGGTACTCAAGATGCCCAGCACAACGCTGGTAATAAGCATGAAAGAAGCCCAATGTTCAATAGGTGACAGTAAAGCAACCATGATAAGGAATGCCTGGCCCTAGTTTAAAGGAATGAGGTAGATAACAATAAGAAATAATTACATAGCACTTTGAAGTATACATATATACATATTTAAAAACTCACTGAATCTTCACAGGAGCCTTATGCCTTCCATGACTATAGCACATACAGGTAGATCCCAGCATTACTTTTGTCTATTGATGAGGAAATTGAGCCCCAATAACATTAAATAATTTTCCCAAATTCATAGAAGTAGGGCTGGAGAAAGAATACAGCAGGGAAAGCTCTTGCACTGCATGTGGCCGACCCTGGTTCAATTCCCAGCCCCACCTATGTCCCTGAGCCCTGCCAAGAGTTATCCCTGACCTCAGGAGTGAATCCTAAATCTAAATACTACCAGGTATGACCCCAACTGTCCCCTCAACTCCCCAAAAAAGAAATGAAAAAGTAACTGCCAAACAGGCAAACTGGTCTTAGAATCTAAATGTTCGTAACTACCATATTATAAGAGCTGGGAAAAGACAATAACTAAGATTTTTTTTTTCGTTTTTTGGGTCACACCCGCAATGTTCAGGGGTTTCTTCTGGCTCTGCACTCAGGAATTACTCCTGGTGGTGCTCGGGGGACCATATGGGATGCCAGGGATCGAACCTGGGCCGGCAGGGGCTGGCCACGTGCAAGGCAAAGTGATAACCCGCTGGGCTATCGCTCCGGCCCATAACTAAGATATTTTTGTTGAGAAAAAAAGGTAAACTAGGGGACCGGAGCAATAGCCCAGGGGTAGGGCGCTTGCCTTACACGCCGGCCTGTGCCAGCCGGGTTCGATCCCGGCTCCCATTGGTCCACCGAGCCGGCCAGGGTATTCTGAGTGAGAGCCAGGAGTAACCCTGAGCTCGCCGTGTGCTCAAAAGCAAAAAACAACAACATTTAAAAAAAAAAGGTAAACTATAGGAGGAACTGGAGCAACAATACAGCATGTGGAACATTTGCCTTTCAAGTAGCCAACCTGCGTTCAAATACCAGCACCACATATGATCCTGGAGTGTAGAGCCAGGGAGTAAGCCCAGGAGCATTGCCAGGTATGAACCCAAAACGAAAACAAAAAATAAAAAGGTAAAGTACAGGGGCTGGAGAGATAGTACAGCAGGTAGGGTGCCGACCCAGGTTTAATGTCCAGCACCCCATATGGTCCCCCCAAGCTCCTCTAGAAGTGGTACCTGAAAGCAGTGCCAGAAGTAAGCCCTGAGTACTGCTGGGTCTACCCCAAAAACAAGCAAAAAAAGGCAAACTATAGGGAAAAAAATAGCATTATATATATAAAAAAGTTCATATATTTATTCTATGCATTATCTAAATGGCATAATTCTATTATCTTTATATATATATATATATATAGAAATATCTAATCTTTTTAATATATTTAAAAATTTTCAACATGCAATACACGATATGTCCAGCAGGTAACACACACACACACACACACACACACACACACACACACACACACAAGGGTATTAGAAGAGCTGGAGAAATGGTTCATATACACTTTGTCTGTTAGGCTCCAAGTTCAATTCCTGATACCACATTATCCCTAAAAGAATACTAGATGTAGTCCTCGTGGTCCACAGGATCTGTGGGCCTACGCATTACCAGGCTCAAGTTATCTAATGAACCATTAGATAGGCAATTCTTAATACATTTTCAACCTTCTTTTCCTAGACATTAAAATATGTGTCTTTTGTGGATGAACCCCATATTAGAATGGTGGACCAGCAGTTACTTGGGAAAAGTCTACAAGATGTCAAAGGTGAAGCAGTCTCAGTAAGTTCAGACATTTAGTCACTCTATTCATTGCTGCTTTATGGTTGTTGTTATCCACTTGGTTTTGTGCCACACCTGGCAGTGCTTGGAGCTTACTCCTCCACACAGAACCTGATTCAGAACGGGCAGGAAAACGCAAGGCAAGCACATTGCCTCCAGTACTATCTCTCTGCCTACTGCAACGATAGTTTTAACATACATGAGACAGAATTTCTTCAGAGTTTGAAGGCATACATAGATATAAATCATGGCAATTATGACAAATAATCAACATTAATTATGGCAACCATAGGAATTTCTCTTGGAGGATAATAAATGAATTTACAAAAAAAGAGGAATCCTGATGGAAGGAAAAGAGAGGAACTAGGTCAGCAAATATTTACTTTTTACTAGGTTCTGAGTATTGTCCAGAGGATTGGTGATATGTAGTAAGCATAGCAGACTGAGTCCCTGCTTTCATATGGAAGAAAAGTCACTACTAGTTAATAAGGTTGTTTCAGGTAGTGATTAAGTACTACAAAAAAAACACGGAATATCATGATGTGACAAGAAAAGAGTCTAAGCAGAACCACCTAGGGCAAGAAGGTCTTCCTAAAAGGTGTATCTACTTATATTCCTGCCTTTTTTTTAAATTCTAGGTTTCAAATCTATAAAATGGAGATAAGGTCCATATTTCATCAGGTTATTTAAGGGCTTAAATGGGCCAGTGCTAGTAAATACTATCACATGCATAATATATGCGATCAAATAGCTTCTTGTATTAATACAATTTTAAAGTGGTTTAATAAATTAATAGTAGAATCAAAGAATCTAGAACCTTGGGGGGTTGTCATTATTGATGGATTGGAAACTTGAATTTTTTCAGAGACCCACGACAGACTTCACAGACTTGTCGAGACTGCCCCTGTCTGTCCACAACCTGCCCCGCTTTTCTGAACTGCAAGAGGAAATAGAGCTGCTTAGAGAAGCTGACAGCCCAAAGTGGTGCCAGTGCGGAAACTGCCTCCCATCACAACTCCCTGAGACGAGCAGGTGCCTGGAAGAACTGTGCTGTCGAAAAACTCAGGGACCCTGCATCACCACCTCAAAGCTGTTTAGGAGCCTTGTTCTGTCCAGGGATACCCTACAGTTTCTCCTTCTCTACAAGGAGCCCTTGCTGGCACTAGATGCAGATTCCACCAACAGTGAGCTTCGACACTGTGCCTACAGGTGCTATACCACCTGGCGTTTCGGCTCCCAGGACCTGGCTGACTTTGCCATCCTGCCCAGCTGCTGCCGCTGGAGAATACGGAAAGAATTTCCTAAGCGTGAAGGCCAGTACAGTGGCTTCAAGAACCAATTCTGACAGCACCGGGCTGAGCAGTCATATTACTGTAACCTTGGCCAGCACCTTGAGCTTCACCTGCAAAGTCTGTGGCCAGATTTTCAGCCAAAGGGAACTGAGCCTCGTCTCCCACCTCTCTGCAGGAGTCCGAGAGCCGAGTGTCCTGGACATCAAACAAACCGAGGTGCCTCGGCATGGACCAAGAATCAAGAGACGTAGATTTGTGTCTCGGTTCCATTCCTAAAAAGTAATGTGATCCCGGGCCTTTAGCCCTACAAAGAGTACCAATAACAGTCACAATATGCAAATGGTATTTGTAGGCTTTACAGTTTTCCTCATGCAGAATTTTCTGTACGTCACTCACCTTCGTACCAGCCTACAGTCTCACAGAGACACTGGATGGTCAAGTGAAAATGGAAACGAGCTTTCTCCTTAATGCAGAATGAGGAAAATGAATGATCACACTAGGAAATTTAACTACTCTGAAAAAAGCCCTCTAGGTCCTGTTTGAAGCATGTGCAGGATTAAAAATGGTCACAAGTTACTTGACTTATCAAAAAACAGTTGGCTCTGTCCTTGCATCTGTATAGCTTTGATTGCTTTACCCAACAGAGCAAGTGTGGTTCTTAGACCTTCGTCTTAGACATGGGAAGCATCTGGAATTAGTTCATTTTTTATGAACATAGTTTTGTTGAGATTCAGCTGTAGACCTATCTTTCCACATTCTCGGTCGAACTCAGCCAGCATTTGTGTTGCTTGGCTAATGTTTGGTGTTATTAGAACGATGTCATCAGCAAAGCGGAGGTGGGGTAGTTGCCGACCATCTATCTTCACTCCCATTCCTTCCCATTCTAATTGTTGCATGATGTTCTCGAGGGTTATGCTGAAGAGTTTTGGTGAAATGGTATCACCCTGCCGAACCCCTCTTTTTGACATCAATGATCACTTCCTTGTAGAATAGTGAGATCCTGGTGGTGAATCCGTAATACAGCTCACAAAGGATCTTGATGTTTGAACACCCTGTTTGGCTAGGGCTTCGATGACTGCTTCGGTCTCCACAGAATCAAAGGCTTTCTGTAAATCAATGAATGTTAGACAGAGCGGCATCTTGACCTCCCTACAAACAGTACCAATAACAGTCACAATATGCAGATGGTATTTGTAGGCGTTACGCTTTTCCAAATGCAAAATTTTCTTTTTATGATTTTGGCACTAAAATTAAATCTTTCTAGCAACTATTTTGAAGAATAGAGACCACTCTTCAACATTATGAATGATTTTTTTTCTCACAGCCTTAAGATTTGCCATTTTGGCACTTTAAGGAACTGTCAACTGGGGCCAGAGAGATATTACAGTAGGGAGGGCACTTGCTTTGCATACAGCCTACTCAGGTTTGATCCCTGGTACCCCATATGGTCACCTTAGCACTGCCAGGAGTAATTCCTGAGTGTAGAGACAGAAGTAAGCCCTGAGCATTGCTGGGTGTGGCCCCAAAAATGAAAATCTATCAACTTACTACTTACTGTTCATGAGATAATATTAACAAAAACTTTGGGAAAGGTGCCCGCTCGAGGCAAATCGATGATGAATGGGAATACAGTGATACAGTGATTGGGAAAGGTTGGTTCCGGACTTTTTTCAGGCTCTAAACTCAGGATAAAGTTAATGGACCAGAATGAACATTGATTTTTTTTACTACCTTTCAGATAAACTGGTGCAGAGTTTTGGGGGGTTTTTGGTGGTGGTGGGGCATTGCTGGGCTATAGGAGAGAGGCATACAAATTGGGGGAGTACTACGGAGGAGTGCTACGAATTGGGGAGGTAGGCAGTACTGGGGAGTAAACCGAGGGCAAAATGTGAATTACATATAACTCAGAATTTAAATTTATGACTTCAAGAATTCTATGTAATGGTTCGGCAGTCTCTAAGCGTTTACCTTTTGGTGCCTTTTGCCAAATGTACTTGTCATCTCATGGAATCCCAGATGTAGCATGAGTCTCCAATGACAAAGAGTCCCTTGATCTACCTCCTGCCAGCTCTCATCTTCCCCACAGATACTCTGGGTGACTCGATATGTGATGTTAATTGGATATGAAAATCTGAAGCTTTCATGACAATACATGGCACATATGTATTATTTAGTCTACTTCTTAAAACAGTCATTGCCAAAGGCTTCCCAAGGAGAGTGACGTTCAGGTCATTCTGACTGCAGCTGTTCAGCAGTCACCCAGCTCCGTCTCTGTGCCAGAGACGTGTCTGCCTGCTGAAACGCCAAATGACGTCATGGAGATCTGGGAATAAATCTGCCCTTTTCTCTTCAAACGGAATTGCTTTTAAGGGCTTCCTACTTCTAACTTGGTGATCTATGTCTTAAACTGAACTGTTTGGGTAATATAAAAATAATATAAATATCATATTTACTTAAGAATTCTCTTTACATCCTTTGTCTAGAAGATCTCCCCAAATCAGTTCACTCACTGTCACATTCATCCGTTCACCAGAATCACTGAGGCACTACGCATAAGATATTTATTTGGTCTCTGCCCCTGCTTTCTGACAAGAGAGCTCCTACATTCCTGCAAATTTTCTGGGTAAGAGGAATATCTTGTGTTCTAGTGATTGAATGAACTATCTCAGGTGATCTTAGGACAGAAGCTGATAACCAGAAAGAACAAACCCTGGTCTTGGAAGGCTGGAAATTTGAGTACTGCCCCTCATCCTGCAGGGTGAAAGTTGTGAATTGATTATGCTGATGTAATAAAGCCTCCAATAAAATTTCATGAACAATGAGATTTTGATTTTTGGTTTGTTTGTTTGTTTTTGGGGTCACACCTGGCTATGTCCAAGGGTT
This sequence comes from Cryptotis parvus, assembly GCA_021461705.1. Classification (NCBI taxonomy): domain Eukaryota; kingdom Metazoa; phylum Chordata; class Mammalia; order Eulipotyphla; family Soricidae; genus Cryptotis; species Cryptotis parvus. The sequence continues at coordinate 19,109 of JAJIBD010009359.1, read as the reverse complement.
GCTCCTGGATCTACACTTAAGAATTACTTCTGGGGCGGAGCAATAGCCCAGAGGGTAGGGTGTTTGCCTTGCATGCGGCCGGCCTGTGCCGGCCTGGGTTTGATCCCCAGCATCCCATATGGTCCCCGAGCACCGCCAGGAGTAATTCCTGAGTGCAGAGCCAGGAGTAACCCCTGAGTGTCACCGGGTGTGACCCAAAAAAGCAAAAAAAAAAAAAAAAAAAGAATTACTCCTGGCAGAGCTCAGGGGACATATGAGATGATGGAAATCAAACCCAGGCCGGCTGTTTACAAGGCTAGCAACCTTCCCACTGTACTATCTCTCCAACAAAACAATGGGATTTTGAGAGTTTGCAGACTGATAAATATATCCACATGCTGAGAGGGGATTATACCCCAACTCTGCAGGCTCAAAAACTTCTGAACCTCCCACTATGTACCTCTTCATCTGGCTATTCACACATACCTTTTATTATAACCTTTATAATAAATCAGTAAATGGGCTTCCCTGAATTCTTAGCCATTATAGTAAATTATTGACTCTGAGAAAGAAGTTATGGGATTTCCCAACATGTAGCTGGTTGGTCAGAAACACAGGTATCAACCCTAGGATTTGATTGCCATTTGCAGTGAGGAACAATCTGAGGTGCTGCACCATTAAAACTGTCATGTGTGTGCTAACTCTATAGAGAGCTAATGTCTTAGTTGATACAGCTAGTGTCTAGACAATGCTCATTTGAGAACACTAACTGATTTGTTAATCAGTTGGAGTGGGAAGTATTAAACTTATAGGAAAACAGTTTTCCTTTCAGCACCCTAGAGTCCAATGCTAGATTAGGATGCTGCTCTCATTGAAATATGGACACTAATAATTCAAACAAATTTTAAAATTATAATATGTATCACAGTGAAGGAGGTAAATAAGGAGATATTACACAATGGAGAAAACAACGAACATTGCCCTCAGGAAAAGGCCCTTTATCGACATCTCAGGGATAATTTCTTTTTTTTTAATTATTTTTTTTTCTTTTTTGCTTTTTGGGTCACACCTGGCGATGCTCAGGGGTTTCTCCTGGCTCTGCACTCAGGAATTACTCCTGGCGGTGCTCAGGAGACCATATGGGATGCCAGGGATCGAACCGGGCCAACACAGGCGGGCCTCGTGCAAGGCAAACCCCCCTACCCGCTGGGCTATCGCTCCAGTCCCGGGAGTGGTTTTTATTTTGAGAACACGTCTGATGAATGAGAGGGGGAAAACCCAGATGGGGGAGAAAAGAAAAGACATTCAAAGTCATCTGGGCAAACTACACGCTGGGCTATCGCTCCGGCCCCTCAGGGATAATTTCTAGATAAGTAGATAAGGGGAGGAATGAGTGTACTGGGACTTGTATAGTATGTACAAAGACCTGGGTCAGAAAAGACACAAGTTTACAGGACTTATATGGCAACCTGTATGACTAAAATAGTAAGGGGCACTCGGGCCTGAGACCAGACTGGACAGGCAGGCAGGACTGAACTGCATCAGGTCCTGTAAGTGTCGGCCAGGAGCTGTCTTTCTACTAAGAAAGATCAGAAACAAAGAGACTAAAATAGCCTTAGGAGAGAGATTGAGAAGATTTTGATTTTTCAAAGCTCATTCAGATCGCTGTGAAGTGCTAAGTGTGGTGGTGAATGAAGTTTTCTTATCCATTCATTCTTTCCCTACTTTAACATTTACCCTACTATGTAGCAAACATGCTCTTTTTTTCTTAACCGCTTACTACTGGGAAGTCACAAAAAAGATCTGCTAGAAGGAAAAAGGAAAAGCTTTCATGTGCCTTAAGTTTCAGGTTCTCTCCTATCCCGGAGAGCTGGAGCCGAGTTGCTGAACCGGGAGAGTGGAAAGGCAGGAACGTGCCAGATCTGCAAAGAGCAGTTCACTGATGTCTTTATTTTTTTTTTTTTAATGTCAATCAAATGTTTTTTTTTTTTACAAAGGTGATCATAATTGGTTCTTGGTAATACAGTATACCAGTACCCATCCCTCCACCAGTGCCCCATTTCCACCACCAATGTACCCCACCCCCTCCTGTCCACCCCCATGCTGCCTTAATAGCAGGTACCCCAGTTTCCTCTCTTTCTCTCTCTGTCTCTCTGTCTCTGCATCTCTCTGCCTCTTATTTTACACATTGTGGCTAGCCCTGCAGGTATTTAGAGTTTATCACTTAAGTCTCTTTGTGTATATTCAATGGTGAGTCTTAATCTGCCATTACCATTTCCCACATTTAGTAAAACACTGGTATCTATTTATGTCGTATTAATGAATGCAGTCATTCTATATCTGTCCTTTTCCTTCTGACTAATATGCCCCCCCACTACCTCCTGCCCATCGTGTATGCCTAAAAGGGCTAGGGCTGGAGAGATGATACCCAAGGTATAGGGCTTGCCGTAAGCGGTTCCCCTCCATGCATCTGTAGAAATGACCCCTGAGCACAGAAAATAAAAGTAAAGTTTCACATCATGTGCTGCCTGCTATTCAGCAAAATCAGGAGGGCACTGATAATGGTCCACCACTAGAGCCTTCAGTGTGCTCCTGTGGCGAAAGTCGCCTCCTCTAAGAACCTCCTTATCAAATGGACCAGCTGCTCAGAAGTGGGTTTAAGTTTCCATTCAGTCCACAGAATTATCCAAAAGAAAGAATTTAGTCCTGCAGAAACCACAATGCCTTAAGGCAGCTGTGCCTCCCACTGTCTCTGATAGTTCATCTTGTCCTAAAAGCAACCTCCAGGGGCCAGAAAGATTGTACACGGGGTAGCCACTTCCCTTGCAGGAAGCCACCAGGGTTCCATTCCCAGCACCACACATGGTACCGAGTCCCACCAAGAATGATTCCTGACGCATAGCCAGGAGTAAGCCCTGAGCACTGCTGGAGGTGGTCCCAAAAGAGAAACAAACAAAAAAGCCAAATGCAATCTTCCCTTGGGGTCTTGCTGCTCTGAATTATGAGTGTGACTGACAAAATGCCCTAATATTTTCTATCTGGAATTAACCCCCTATAAATGGACTGAAGGGGTGGGGGGGTGAAAAAAGTAATCCCGCTGCCTGCCAAAATTAGGTACTCGGCTTCTTCAGTCATTATCTAGACAAAACCCAGCCTCGTGGAGCCCAAAGAAATGACTCCTCCTCAGCAGCCACTTATGCAAATTAGTCACTGATGGGGCTTGAGCATTGTTTCACTTTTTGGTACTTTATGGGTTGAGGTTTCTCAACCCATATTCTAATTTCTGCAATCAGCATTCTGGGAAGCCCAGAGTGTCCCCTGACTCAACTCCTGGTGTTCTTTTAAAGACACTGAGCTGGGCGGAGCGATAGCCTAGCTGGTAGGGCATTTGCCTTGCGCGGCCGGCCCATGCCGGCCCGGGTTTGATCCCGGCATCCCATATGGTCCCCCGAGCACCGCCAGGAGTAATTCCTGAGTGCAGAGCCAGGAGAAACCCCTGAGCATTGCCGGGTGTGACCCAAAAAGCAAAATAATAATAATAATAATAAAAAAAAAACATAAAGACACTGAGCTATCACTATCTTCCTTTTCTTCTACTGATATCTGTTAGTTTCCTCATCTCTGGTCCCCGATGGTTTTTTTTAAATCAAGTTCCAAGATAAATGATGATCTTGGATTAGTTCCTTCCTCTATAAACTGTCCAGGACCCATGAGACAGTTCAGAAATCAGAGGAGAGGTGGCCACCACTGACACATCCTTTTACTCAAGTAATTTTCATGCTCGACAGAGTTAGGAAAGGACCTTATTATGCAAGACGCTGAGCACTATCATTTATAAGTTGTATTTTATTTCCCATGCAAACAGTAAGCTCCGTAAAGCACACAGCCCCTCAGAGTCCTGCCACCCTGGGGCCTATCCCAGCACAGCGTGAAGGGAAGCACTGTGACACCAGAAACAGCAAACCTGGGCTCACATCGGTTCATCACCCAATTAGAGAGTGGTCTCGGGCAACTTGTCTGTGCTTAGAAGCCTTGTGTAGGGTGTTTTAAGTGTAAATGTAAATACATAAAAAGCCCCTCGAGGTGTGGCTGCGGTGCCTGGCTGCATTGGCAGGTGGCAGACAGGAGACAAGCTTGTCTATACCCAGGGCTCTGCCCTGTGGGCCCTGGATGGTTGATGGCCTGGCGTAGAAAAAGACTGGGATGAACCCAAAGCCACGGCAGAGCCTAGCAAGCTAATCGTGGTGTATTCGATATGCCAAAAACAGTAACAATAATGGACTTCATTCCCAATGAATGGAGATGTTACTGGCGCCCGCTCGAGCAAATCAATGAACAACGGGAAGACAAGTGATACATGAAAAGCACCTGGCCCATGCCCAGAACCGAGAAAGCAACAAATACTAGAAAATCTCATTGCTAAAGTAATGGACATGTAATGGTGCTGACGAGAATGACGATTGCTTGGACAGTGCCCAGGCACCTCTCTTGAGCTCCAGGTCCATTTCTGGAATCTCCTCTGCTACTCTCAGTGAGGCGGTTTCCCACTCACTGACCTGGGCTGGGGCAGCCTGTGGAGCAGGCGGGCTCTTCTGGGGCTATCTGCTGCCGCTTTGCCAGCTCAGCACTTGGCTGCTTCTGCTCCTGTGCTGCGGGAGGCCCGGAGGCGATGACTCCAGAGTGGGTGCAGGGAAACCCGCAAACAGCCAATAGGTCATTACTGGGAGTGTCTGCAACGTGCAGGGGTTGAATGTGCCACAAAGGCCTCATCCAAAATGGGCTGTGACGCGTCGTCCCGCATATGAAGGTGGCAGATAGCAAATATAGGGCAAGCTCAAGCTGTCTCACAGAAAAATGTCAAAGTGAAGCCGAAAGGGGTAAAATTAGAGTGAGCAGAATATTTTTGGAGAGGAAGGAGTCCCACTGGGAAAATCACTTTAAATAAGCTCAATCTATTAAAATCTAGACTTACAAAATAAGCAAATAGGATGTAATTAGGGGTGTGAGTTACAAAGGGATTTGTGACATGATAAAATTCCTTCACTAACTCTAGAATGAAATTACACAGAGTCCCTTTTCAGAGCTTTCTGCCAAGGGACAATCTCTAGAGCTGGGCTTTCACTGCCTATCAGTGAGAACCCTGTAGACCTCACCTTTCCTGATTTACAAGAGCTACATATGACCTATGAGGTAGTTTTAACTCAACATGCTCCCTTTATTATACAAAATGAGGTCAATGGCACCTCACTAAGCTAAGTGCTTGGCATAGCACCTAGTAAGCGGCAATTTGAATACATGTTCTGTGTTAACTAAAATCAAAGGTCCATGCATGGCCTTAAGACCCTAACCAGCTTAGTCCAACTATCTCTCAGGACCATAGCTCACCTCACTCCCCTCCCTGCCTACTATGCTGCATTCATACTTGTTTTCTTTCTATTCACATCCATTTTACCACAGGGTCTTTCAACCTGCTATTCCTTCTTCAAAGAATAGGTTGAGGTGCAAAAGAAATCATCCCATACAACTCTTAATTCTTCTAGGCTATCAAATAAGCAATTGCCAGACAGAGCAGTAAGAAAAAAAAGACACATAAATTTAAAGAGAACATGAATATGTGTGATGTGTAAGGAAAGACTCAGTGAAACTGAGCAGCTCCTCCATATTGCTTCAGAAGCATCTGAAATCATCTTATCTAACACCAGGGGGTTGCCACAGGGAAAGTCAGTTAGTAAGATTACCAGATATCAGACTGAGATAAATATCTGAAAAGTTAGAGATGAGGTTTAGGCCTAGGAGATAACTCCAGGGCTGGAGAGCATGCCTTGAACACCAGGCCCTGATCTCCAGCACTGTATGGCCCTTTGAGCACCACCAAGCATAACCCTTATGGCCCCAAGCACCATGGGCCCAAGAAGCACTGAACTGCTTAGCCACAGCACTGAGCTGTGAGATCTCTCTGGCCAGACAGGCAAGTATTGCCAGGAATGGCCCAAATGTCTTCTGAGCATAACTTAGGAATCCCTCAAACTCCCTTCTCCCCAAAAAAAGACTAGGTTTTTCCTGTACAGAGAGAGAAAGGCCCTTATAGAAGAAGTTTAGATATAAATGGGGTTTTTTTTTCCTAGTATAACCTCCATCAGCCTTCAGTGCCACTCTTATGGAATAAACCTTTTGCCTAAAAAGTACGTATTTTGAGCTGGGAGATGTTTGCTTCCTAACAGAAACTTTCTTCCCAGATTTTTACAAAATTTACTCCATAATATCAGCTCTCAATATCAGTATTTCATCAGAGAAGCTCTCCCAACTAGGAAACATATACAGGCTCATGACAGTGATATTGTGGATTCTGTTCCAGACATTGCAATAAACAATAATGCAATAAAATAATGCAATATAGTGAGTCTCTCCAAGTTTTTGGCCTAACAGTACATTTGAAAATGAAGTTTACACTATTCTGTAGTCCATTAAGTATGCAATAGTGTTTTGTCTTTTAAAAAAAAGATACAAACCATAAATCTAAATATTTTATTGCTTAAAACATACCATCTTTTGAACTTTTATCAGGTCATTATCTTTTTGCTGGTAGAATGTCTTATTAAAAAAAGTGGTCTGTCACACAGAACCCGCCAAGTAGTTGAGATGTGGGAGGGGGAGGGAGGTGGGGACATTGGTGATGGGAGATGGGTTTGGGTGGAGGGATGGGTGTTGGAACACTGTGGAACCAGAACTCTGCATGAGCATCTTTCAATTGTATGTCTAGAGTGATATAATAATATTTGGGGGGGGGTAAAAATAATAAAATAAAATTAAATTAAAAAAAAGTAGTCTGAGGCACAATGAAACAGAGTGCAATACAGTGAGGCATATTTCTAAGAATCCAACGTCAATTTGGATCCTCACAGGGTGCACACAGAACAGGTATTAAAAGGCATTTGGGCCAGAGATAGTGCAGGGGCTAAAGCCTTTCACGATGCTAACCCCATTACATGCACATGAGAAGCTCACAACAACATTCACATTATGAAATGGAAAGTCTGAAACACATAAAACACTCATATTTAATTGAATGTCAATGAACTATATTTCATATTAACTTCTTTCTGAGCTACTACAGAGCTATTAGAATTTTTTTTTTTTTAAAGGCATATAGAGCAGGACGAGGGAGATAGCTCAAGTGATAGAACACACGCACAAGGTCTTTGGTCTCTCCGTGGCAGCACATGGCCCCCAAGTTTGCCAGATGTTACTCTGCTACCTACCCGCCACCAACCCCAGCACTATATGGTTAGAGCCACACTGCCAGGCTAAGTATTGCTGCCTTGGTTCCCCACTACCCAGCACCACTGTGATGTCTGTTAAAATAAAATAATAAAGGCACATGAGTCTGATTTGGTTGAGAGTCAACTGTCCGGGAACGCCGCCGGGGTCGGGGTCCCCGACAGTGTCAGGACAGAGGTTGTCTTCTACCTCCGAGGACGCCGGGAGAACAGATGAAAACTCAAACTGTCTGGTGCAGTTCCAAAAATGGCTTTTAATAGTACAAAAGCTCTTCCACAACACTCCAATATAATGAACAAACTTTAGCTCTGGTCCGAACTTAGACCATACAAAAGAGCCTAAGTCTCCCACCAAAGAGAAAGGATCTCACCCGAGCTGAGTCCTACCCAGAAGAAGGAGCAAAAGGCCAAAGAGCAAAAGGCCAAAAGCCAAAAGCCGCAGGAGCCAAAAGCTGAAGGCTGAGGAACCAAAAGGCAAAAGGGTGAAGCGGCCTCAAGTCAGCCCCTTATATACACCAAAGTAATCCAATCGGGAGGGGCATGTCAACAAAGAACTCTAAACAGAGTGTAGTGCCACACCTTATTACAGGTATAAACAAAGGTTAAGCCAAGGACTAAGAAGATTATCTCTTATGTAAAACACTGGAGAGAGAGAGGGCTGATATAAAGTAATACATCTTAACTTCATGAGCTTCATGTAATCTAGATGGTACCCGCAAAGGTCCTTCTTATTATTATCTGCACCAGGGTGATTCTGAGTATTTTGTTCTCCTGTACTGAAAGGGTCACTCGCCTGCTTAGAGCAAACTAGTATGATCCTTCCTATAGTCTTCCTATAGTCTCAACATAGCCAGGGTGGTAGGCTCCTGGTAAATTCTAACTGTCCCACGCTGGGTGCAGTGGGTATAAAGAGGAGCTGTGCCCAATCTAGAAAACATAGAAGTCTTAGTAGATGTATAAGTCAGAAGTTATTCAATCAAGGTGACTTCTGTAACTGCCACACCCTCTAGCAGTGTTTACATAGAAGAGAAATATGATTAGAATGAACCTTGGCTTAAGTAGATTAAGCTGGGAGTGGGCAAAACAACAAAACTCCCAGAATAGCTAAACCTGTCCTCCAACAGTCAACCATCAAGCAGATAGCAAAGTTTTATCTACATCATCCTAAGGCCTACTTGATAAGGGTAGGAATCTTATTTTTCTCCTATGTTCCATAATAGCTTTGATCTTGCACTTCATGGGGAAAACAACATCAAAATACCTGCTGTCTTTAGCTTTATGTATGTGGGGTTCGCTGGGGTGGGGAATGGCTGCTTCTAGAGGTAATTACATGCCTGAACCACGTGTACTGGTTATTACGTTATTATATAAAGAGGTTATTTCATAGTCTATGTGTTAGATAAGTGACTCTTACATCTTTAAATGCCTATATATTTCACTGAAACAGGTTTTCATTGAAGGCACTCCAGAGCACAGGATTCTTCTTCATCTGACTGAAGTCCAATCTGTCTCAAGTTCACTTTGTGCAACATTCTTCCAAAGCAATAAACAAATGACAGCCACTGATGGCCTCTCACTAAAAGGTCCCAGACTGACGGGCTGTTTGAGTGCGTGGCTCTTCTTTTCATGGACTATTCATCTATTTTTTTGCTACTCTTAGTGTCTAGTCTCAGGCAGTGCCTCCTATCTCTAATTATTTTCTTTTTTTTGGGTCACACCCGGAGAAGATCAGGGGTTACTCCTGGCTCTTCACTCAGGAATTACTCCCAGTGGTGCTCGGGGACCATATGGGATGCCAAGGATCGAACCCGCGTGTAAGGCAAACACCCTACCCACTGTTTTATCGCTCCAGCCCCCGTATCTCTGATTTTCTGTGTTCGTGCACACATTTGTTTTAATGGGTACTTTACTGGTAACAGTACAGCTTTCACCTCTTGGTAACCGAAACCTAGCACCATGGTCAAAGTCTTTTCAATTATACATTCCAAAACCTGTTAGCTTGGGGTGTGTGTGTGTGGGGGGGCAAAGAATGCCTGTTATATGATTATGAAGCCTCTTAAGGACAAAGATGAACAAAGAGAACAGAGACCATGAGGAAACTACAGAAACATAAAGCCATTTCCTTAAAGCCTCTCAACTCTCTTCCTTGACCCAGTCTATTTCATTCTTAAGCTTTTACAGATTTTTCTTTGGGGAGAAAAAATACAGCAGGTAGAACATTTGCCTTGCACACAGCTGACATGGGTTTGATCTCTGCCATCCCATATGGTCCCTGAGCATTGCCAGGATTAATTCCTGGGTGCAAAACCAGGAGTAACCCCTAAGGATAATGAACGTGGCCCCCAAAATATAGCAACAACAAAACCCCCTCAAAATATAAAGATTCCTCTTTGTTTCTGCATGAATGAACATGACTTACCTCCAGCCCCATACCCAACTCCTAACGGTACATCAACCCAGGTCCAGTTACTCACCTGCCACCAATAAAGAGCTGCCTCTATCCCGATGCTAGAGTTCCAAAGAAGAGAATCAGACTGACCCTCTTTGGGGTCAACACAGAATACTAATAACAATACATAGTATAAAATGGATACAGATACACCCGGCAGAGCAGATACCAGCTTTCCTTGTTGAACCCCCTGCATTCCATGGACCACGAGAGCAACTTCCGACCTGGAGTCCACCATCCCCATAGAGCCTCAGAAGAACACAGAGAAACCCCCACACCTTGCTGGCAGCAATCTTAACCATAAACACTTCGCAGTTCATAAGATCTCCACCCAAGAGATTAAGCCAGTCTCCAGCCCGCTTGTCAGAAACCCAGCCTACAAGGACCCACCCTGCAGAGACCTGCCCTTCAGAGGAGAGTATTTCAAGCCCAGGAATGCTTGAGCCACAGACGCAGATACACCTGGCAGAGCAGATACCAGCTTTCCCTGTTGCATGTGGCCGCATAGCGGCCGCACGATTTACCTCCAAGTTACCATGAATATCCTACCCAACCCTCTGAGAGAGCCCCACAAGGTAATGAGAGTATAGTGGCCGCACGGCAGAGCCTGGCAAGCTATCCTATCCGTGTTCGATATGCCAAAACCAGTAACAAAAATGTTTATTTTCCTGACCCGAAAGAGCCCTTAATACGGCAGCAGTAAGAAAGGTGAACCAGCAGTGCCTGATAAAATTTCACGGCCAACCTAGGCTGCCAAAGCGAAGAAGGACTAAAATGACTGTTACTTTCAATGCACGTACGCTGGCATCAGAAGCATATATCGAGGATCTGATGGTGCAAGCGCAAAAGATCAAGTACGACATCATTGGTCTGACTGAGACGAGGATGCATCAGTCGCATCACGCTGTATTTGACACGGAGAAGAATTGTTCCTTGGAACATGCGACAAAAGAGGCGTCGGTGGCGTTGGTGTCCTTGTCAACACAAACATGGCCGTCAACATTGATTCATTTGAATGCATAACAAACCAGATAGGATGATTACACTTGAAGAGATGTGGCCCACTGCCAGCAATTTCTATCTTCATTGTCTAGGCACCAACATCCACATACAAGGAAGATTAAATTGAGAAATTCTACATGGAACTGGAGGAGTTCTATAAAAAAAGATCACACCTTCTACAAGATCATAGTCGGTGATTTTAATGCCAAGATAGGACCGAGAAGATCGGCTGAAGAACTCCACATCGGGACCCATGGCCTAGAATGGAACGAACAGGGTGAGAGACTATCTGAGTTCATCATGTCCACCAAGATCATTCATGGGAATTCACAGTCCTAGAAGGCTGAAGCGAACGTTGGACATGGGAATCTCCTGGTGGACAGTTCCACAATGAAATTGACCACATCATCTTCAATCGATGGTTTTGTCTGACCGATGTTGCTGTCGTCCCCAAATTCCAAACAGGATCGGACTACCGTCTCCTTCCTGCAAAATTCTACTTCACGCAAGGGGAGAAAAGGCTGCAAAGTTTAAGAAGAGAACTCCCAGAACAGCCACCAACTGGGAACTCTTTGGCACCATTGCAGCAACATGGGAAGATACCATCATTGACGACATCGATGAAGAATACAACTGACTAGTTCAGCACCTCCATGATTGTGCAAAGAATGCCGAGAGAGAGAAAGACACAAAAGGATGCCTGTCTTCAAAAACTCTTGAGCTCATTTGCCAATGTGGCAAGGCGCGAGCCTCAGGCAACCAAATGCTAACGTCCAAGCTTGCAAAGCGGTGCAGAGAAGTGATAAAAGAAGACCTCAAAGACAGAAGAGCAGAAATACTGGAAGATGCAGCAGAAGCCGGGAAAAGCATTCGCAACTCCCCCCTGTCCTTCGCCAACTATAAGACCAAGATGACTGCCCTCCGACACCCTGATGGATCTATCACATCTTCCAGAAAGGCAATGGAGAAGACTATCCATGACTTCTACTCAGATCTCTTTGATAGCCACGTCCACCTGCCCACATACCAAATTCCACAGGATGGATATGTCATTCCCAATGTTCTCCCTTCTGAAATCCGACATGCCATCTCGTCGGTAAAGAAGGGAACAGCACCAGCCCCAGACAAAGTCAGACCCGAACACCTGAAGAATCTACCGTCGGTACTCAGCAATACAGTAGCTCGGCTCTTCACACGCTACCTGTCCGAATGCAAGGTGCCCTCCCAATGGAAAACCAGCAGGACAGTTCTACTGTTCAAGAAGGGAGACATTCACAACATCGGCAACTATCACCCCATCTGCCTGTTGTCTGTCATCTACAAGCTGTTTACACGACTCATCCTGAACAGGATTGGCAGAACACTAGATGAAGGACAACCATGCGAGCAAGTTGGCTTCCAGAAAGGATTCAGCACAATCGACCATATCCACACGGTAACCAAGCTCATTGAGGTTTGTAGGGAGTACAAGAAGCCACTCTGTCTCACGTTCATTGATTTAAAGAAAGCCTTTGATTCTGTGGAGACTGAAGCAGTCATTGAAGCCCTAGCCAAACAGGGTGTTCAAACCCAATACATCAAGATCCTTCGTGAGCTGTATTACGCATTCACCACCAGGATCTCACCATTCTACAAGGAAGTGATCATTGATGTCAAAAGAGGGGTTCGAGAGGGTGATACCATTTCACCAAAACTCTTCAGCGCCACCCTCGAGAACATCATGCGACAATTAGAATGGGAAGGAATGGGAGTGAAGGTAGATGGTCGGCAACTACACCACTTCCGCTTCGCTGATGACATTGTTCTAGTAACACCAAACATTAGCCAAGCGGCACAAATGCTGGCTGACTTCGACCGAGAATGTGGAAAGATAGGTCTACAGCTGAATCTAAAGAAAACTATGTTTATGAAAAATGAACTAGTTCCAGAGGCCCCATTCACTCTCAATGGAACAGACATCTCTGAATGCAGCAGTTATGTGTACCTAGGTCGAGAAGTCAACATGATGAACGACCTAAAACCTGAGCTGCACAGGAGGAAGAGAGCAGCATGGACTGAAGAAATTTGAAGAAATAACTAAAAGGACAAAGAACCTCTGGCTCTGGGCACATCTCTTCGACTCCACCGTTCTCCCTGCATTAACATACGCCTCAGAGACCTGGGCCCTACCAAAGCAGGATGAGAATGCTATTCGGGTCTCCCAGAGAGGAATCGAAAGAGCTATGCTTGGAATATCACGCCTCACTCAAGTGAGAGAAGGAATCCGGAGTTCTAACCTCCGTCGCTTTTCCAGAATCAGGGACGCTGTCTCGTTTGCCAAGGCATCAAAAATCAGATGGGCTGGACTTATAATGCGATTTGGAGACAACTGCTGGACTAGAGCCGTTACCGACTGGATCCCACGGGATGTCAAAAGATCACTTGGCTGCCCACCTACAAGATGGTCAGACTTCCTTGTCAAGACCTTGAAGGAAAGGTTTGAGGCTCTTCATATTCTGAATCAACCAGATGCCATTGGGCTACATTGGCACATGATAGGGTCCAATGGAAATGTTACTGGCGCCTGCTCGAGCAAATCGATGAATAACGGGATTCAAGTGATCAAGTATAAAATGTCTGCTAGGGCCACCTCTGTAAGGAAGGGCAGTTTTTAGAACATTTTGCAAACTGGCTTCAAATGTAACAAAGGCACCAGATAGCCCAGACTGTTGAAATAACATCTAAAATAAATCAGTTGTATATGAGGGCTTGAATTAAGAAAAGAATATGATGGGTCAGAGAGACAGTATAGGATAAAGGTGCTGGCTGACCTCGCTCAATCCCTTACACATATGGTTCCAAGCACAGCTAGGAGCAAGCCCTGAGCACTTATATATGTATACAAATAAAGAACAAAGGTGAGATTTGGCTTAATTATTATGTGCTATATATTGTTTTCTTCTGAGGATTTATCTAGGACTTATCCCTGTTTCTTTTACTTAGAAAAAAAGTTTGAGGAAGCTGAAGAGGTACTACAGCTAGGGAGAGCACTTGCCTTGCACAGAGCTGACCAGATTCAACCCCAGCATCCCAGTTGGTCTCCTGAGCCCACCAGAAATGATCTCTAAGGGCAGAATCAGTAGTATGAACTGAGCAGTGCTGGATGTGATCCCAAAAAGAGAACAACAAAAGTTTGAGGTATAATTCACATACAATAGAATATGCCCTTTTCAAATATAATACATTCAGTCTTTTTAACAGACTTCATCTGTCAGTTTGCTCTCATATTCCTAGCATCTCTCTCTGCTAGGAATAACACTAAAAAACAGTGTTGTTTATGGCTTTTTCCTGACCCTGAACCCAGAAGTCATTCCTGGTGGGGCTCGAGGACCATAGTGGATGCTTGGAATTGCACCCAGGTTACCCAGGTGTACAAGAGTATGCTACCCGCACGGCAGAGCCTGGCAAGCTACCCGTGTCGTATTTGATATGCCAAGTACCAGTAACAATTATAGACCTCATTCCCATGACCTGATGGAATGGTTTGAGGCTCTTTGTGTTCCTGGAGCAAGCAGGTTCCCTTGGGCTCTACTTGCATGAGACAGGTCATATGGAGATGTTACTGGTGCCCGCTCGAGCAAATCAATGATGAACGGGAAGAACAGTGATACAGTGATTCCTAGCATCAAAAGCATTGTCAACTGTTGGAGGACATGTTTAGCTAATCTGGGAGTTTTGTTGTTTTGCTCACTCCCAGCTTAATCTTATTTAAGCCAAGCTTCATTCTAATGAGATCTCTCTTCTATGTAAACACTGCTAGAGGGTGTGGCAGTTACAGAAGTCACCTTGATTGAATAACTTCTGACTTATACATCTACTAAGACTTCTATGTTTTCTAGATTGGGCACAGCTCCTCTTTATACCCACTGCACCCAACGTGGGACAGTTAGAATTTACCAGGAGACTACCACCCTGGCTACGCTGAGACTAAAGGAAGACTATAGGAAGGATCATACTAGTTTGCTCTAAGCAGGCGAGTATGACCCTTTCAGTACATGAGAACAAGATACTCAGAATCACCCTGGTGCAGATAATAATAAGGACCTTGTGGGTACCATCTAGATTACATGAAGCTCATGAAGTTAAGATGTATTACTTTATATCAGCCCCCTCTCTCCAGTGTTTTACATAAGAGATAATCTCGGGATTAGTCCTTGGTGTAACCTTTGTTTATACCTGCAATAGGGTGTGGCACTACACTCTGTTTAGGGTTCTTTGTTGGCATGACAACCTCCGGATTGGATTACTTTGGTGTATATAAGGGGCTGACTTGAGGCCCCTTCACCTTTGCCTTTTGGTTCCTCAGCCTTCAGCTTTTGGCTCCTGCGGCTTTTGGCTTTTGGCTTTGGCCTTTTGCTCTTTGGCCTTTTGCTCCTTCTGGGTAGGACTCAGCTCGGGTGACATCCTCTCTCTTTGGTGGGAGACTTAGGCTCTTTGTATGGCCTAAGTTCGGACCAGAGCTAGAGTTTGTTCATTATATTGGATTGCTGTGGAAGAGCTTTTTGTACTATTAAAAGCCATTTTTGGAACTGCACCGGACTCGTGAGTTTTCATCTTTCTCCCGGCGTCCTCGGAGGTAGAAGACAATCTCTGTCCTGACACTGTCGGGGACCCCGGCAGCGTTCCCGACAGTCAACCTCACACCAGACACCCAGACTTCCAGCTAATGAAGGCATAAAATCCTGCAGGTCACACCAACTTTTCCTGGGATCACTTTGAACTCAAATCTGAAAGTACCTCTATTCTTCCCTCTAACTCAGCAGATACTATTTTCTGCAAAATTTCTTAGTTCACCTTTTTATATATTTTGAAAAGCAAGATGGTGTGCCTTAGGAATTTCATATTCCGGAAATGATAAACTGTTGCATCAAAGATGCCAAATAGGCTCCACAAACTAGAAACAATCAGAGGCAAGCCCTCTGGGAAAGGGACCCACTCTCTGGAGAAACCACCCCTAGAGTAAAATGTTCATTATGCCCAGGCTGTAATGACATGGGAAACAAGTCCTGTGGGTCAGGAAATGGAAAGTACCATCGCCAGGGTTATTGGGATGGCGCGGATCGAACCGCGGTGGGCTGCGTGCAAGGCAAACGCCCCCGCGTGTGGTGCCCCCCCTTCTGATTCTACCCAAGCTCTGAGGCCGGAGTGACTGCACTGCTCAGTCTCCTCAGACCTTCTGGTTCTTAGTCCCCGCAGCTTTCACAGCGGAGCAGGGTCACTCCTGCTCGGTCCTCCCAAACCTGAAACTCCTCAGGGGGCTCCGACCCTAGTCCACTAGCGTGCTCTGAGGGGGCCTCACGCTCCCTACCCCGTCACTTCTCGGGGGGGTCTCTCCGCCCTCACTGCCCGTCCCTCTGAGCCCGGCCTCGACCTCAATCGTCTCTAGGAGATAGAGCATCATTCTCCTGAGGGAGCCGTTCCTACCCTCCTCTCCAGGCCCTCAGGGAGCGCCGGGCCTACCAAGCTCTCCTAAGGGCCAGGCTCCAACCCCACGCCCACGCCCACGCCCTGAGATTCGTGAGTGGGCGTCACTCGTCTCGAGGGCGGGCGGCTTCTCCAGGCTGGCCCTCGGCGCGCCGTTTCCCAGCGCGTGACGCTCGGGGTGTACCAGGACAGGAGGTCACGCCTGCGCGCGGATCCCGGAAGGAGGCGGCGCTGGCTCTGGGAGGGACGGGCCGTGATTGGACGGGCAGGAAGCGGGGCTCCGGGCAGGGGGCGTGGCCCGGGCAGGGGCGGGGGCTCCGGGGCAGGGGGTGGGGCCCGGCGGAGTAGACCTCCAGGCCGCGGCCGTACGGATTGCCGGTGGCGCGGGTGGCTCCGGCCGCACAGCCGGTGGGCCATGGCGGGCTGCTGCGCGGTGCTGGCCGCCTTCCTGTTCGAGTACGACACGCCGCGCATCGTTCTCATCCGCAGCCGGAAAGTGGGGCTCATGAACCGCGCAGTGCAGCTGCTCATCCTGGCCTACGTCATCGGGTGAGCGCGCTCACGGGACTGGGGACCCCAAAGGGAGACGCACCCCGGGATCGCTCCACGCCCGACAGTCCCCCGGGGCGGGACCCCCTCCCCGACGGCGGGACGGGGGCCTAAGCCAGACAGCCCTATCCAAAGACCCCTGTACTCCAAACGGCTGTGATGTGCTTTAAGGGCACACCTGACCAGACCCTGCTCCCCGCCTTCCCTGCTTCTGGCCGCCTTGTTCCCCGAAGCCCTTTGCCCGCTGCGGGCCACCGGACCTTAAATCTGAATCTAGGCTTCCCACTTCCCTTTCCAGTGATCCGCTGGCAGAAACAAGGCTGGCGGTTTCCAGCGGCTCCCAGTGTATGGTGTCCTTTGGGCCCCGTCCCCTCACCGTGTGCCGGGTTCTGATTGAATGCCTTAGAAGTCACCGAAACTCAGAGGGTGACCTTGCCAGCTGGGCCCCCTCAAGATCCGCCTTGGAGTGTTACATTGTCTACAGGTGCTCAAAGGAGGAACTCGGCCCCTTTCTAAAGTGTATATAAAAGAAACTGATCCCCAACATGGAGGCGGGGCTTTGGGTCTGTTAACACTAGACCCTGCGGATCTAGGTTTGGCTTCTAACCTCTGAAGCCTGCAGCAGTGTGAACTGACTCAGTAAAATGGCCTGTCAGGTATGTGCTCACCTCCCCGCCACCCCCCAGGCCTGGATTCACTGACTTCAACAGCAACAGCTTTCTGCCCTCCAGTTAGGATGCTGCCCTCCGAGGCGTTGATATCCTCAGCAGGTGACTGATGACAGAATTAGACAAATGAGAAAGTTGTGTTCAGTCTGGGGACCGCAAGCACTCAGAAATGTTTACTGGGTTCATGTGGTGCTGGGGCTCGAACCCCTGGCTCCCACATGCAAGCATACACTCCTGCCCTTTGAGTGAGTCTGTCTGTCTGTCTGTCTGTCTGTCTGTCTGTCTGTCTGTCTCTCTCTCTCTCTCTCTCTCTCTCTCTCTCTCTCTCTCTCTCTCTCTCTCTCTCTCTCCTCTCCTCCTTAGGGCTTGCTCCTTTGTTCACTTCTGATGGTGCTCAGGGCGCTGGGGATCAGGGCACCACCCAGATCAGCACATGCAAGACAAGCGCTTTATCAGTGTGCATCTCTTTGGCTCCTTAGTCTCTTTAAGGAAGGTTTGCTGTAGGCCACTGTAGGAAGACATCACAATTTCACAGAGATTAACTAGAACAGGAAGTTAAGAGAATTAAAAAATTTTAAAGGTCTTTCATGCCCTGAGTTTTTCAGTACTGAATGGAAGTTTATATTGCAGTTGAGTTCCTAGATTTCTTAGAAACCCTGAAAAGGAGTTTATTGGGGAACGAGTCATCCCTCAGATAATCAAAGATCTTGAAGACTGCTCAGACCAGGTAAGCCCGGCAGTTAGTAACCAAGCCAGAGAATTTCTAAAATCTCAACATCTAGGCTTATAAGGAAGAGATGATGATTCTAACCTTTCTTGATTCTGAAGGCAGTAACAGTACTTACTGGTAGATGTTTAACAGCACCTCTGGTGGGGAACGAGTTCTGAGTTTGGTATTGGCCAATCTCCACAGTGTAAATATCATGACCAACTTCATCTCTGAAGTTGACTGATTGTTCTGAACAGTGTGTTGGGAGTTCTAAACACATTGTTTTCTCTCCCAACAATTCTAAGGAGTCTCGTTATATTCCCATCATTTCCTTTCAACCACACTTGGCATTGCTGTGGGCCGCTCCCAACAGTGCTCAGAGAATTATAACGTGCCACTGACTGAATCCTGGGCTCCCACATGTAAAGCATGTACTCCCTCTCTCTGGCCCCTAGTCCCATCTTTATTTTTTAATAGTGTGGCCCAAAAAGATACTACAGTGACTATGGCGCCTGTCTTACACATAGCCAACCCAGATTTGATCCACAGCAGAGAGTCCCCTAAAGTCCCATCTCACAGCCAAGAAGAGCTGACCCACAGAAGCAATTTAGCCAAGGTTGAAAGCTAGTACATGTTGGAGCTGAGCCATGATCTTGGATGTATTCTTGGCTTCAGTCTTGATTCCAGTGCCCTAACCAGTATCTTTTCTCACCTTCAGATGTTTCACTATTCCGATGGATAGTAAGATCCCCACCTTGTAGGAGGGAAGGATGCCCATCATCTAACTTATTATAGAAAAAGCAAAGAGTTGAAATCATGAATTGGACACTGACTAGCTATACACTAGTATGGCCATAGGAGAGTGGCTTAGCCTCTCTGCATCTTGTTTTCTCTATGAAACAGAAAATAATAGAGCTGGAGCGGAGAGCACAGCGGGTAGGGCGTTTGCCTTATGCGGCCAACCTGGGTTCGATCCCAAGCATCCCATATGGTCCCTGAGCACCACCAGGAGT
>JAJIBD010009358.1:0-39795 GCA_021461705.1 Cryptotis parvus | reverse complement strand
TCCATTGGGAGGGCAACTTGCATTCAGACAGGTAGTGTGTGAAGTGCCGAGTCAGTGTATTGATGAGTACTGACGACAGATTCTTCAGGTGTTCGGGCCTGACTTTGTCTGGGCCAGGTGCTGTTCACTTCTTTACCAACAAAACAGCATGTCAATTTCAGAAAGGAGAACATTGGGAATATATACATCCTGTAGAATTTTGTGTTGGGAAGGTAGACATAGCTATCAAAGAGATCTGAGTAGAAGTCATGGATAATCTTCTCAATTGCCTTTTTGGAAAATGTGATAGATCCATCAGAATGTCGGAAGGCAGTCATCTTGGTCTTGGTGAAGAACAGGCAGGTGTTGCAAATGCTTTTCCCGGATTCTGCTGCATCAGCCATTATTGCTGCTCTTCCTTCTTTAAGGTCTTCCTTTTTGACATCTCTGCACTGCTTTGTGAGCTTGGCCGTTAGCATATGGTTGCCTGAGGCTTGTGTCTTGCCACATTGGCAAATGAGCTCTAAAGATTTTGAAGACAAACATCCTTTTGTGGCTTTCTCTCTCAGTATTCTTTGCACAATCATGGAGGTGATGAACCAGTCGGTTGTATTCTTCATCAATATCGTCAATGATGGCATTTTCCCCATGTTGCCACAATTGTGTCAAAGAGTTCCCAGTTTGTGGTCATTCTGGGAGTTCTCTTCTTAAAATTTGCAGCCCTTTACCCCTGTTCCATGAAGTAGAATTTTTGCACAAAGGGAGAACATGGTCCAATCCTGTTTGGAATTTTGGGATGACAGTGACATTGTTCAGGTAAAACCATCAATTGACTATGATGCAATCAATTTCATTGTGGAACTGTCCATCAGGAGATTCCCATGTCCAACATTTAGATTCAGCCTCTAGAACTGTGATTTCCCATGGATGGTCTTGGTCAACATAATGAACTCAGTCTCTCACCCTGTTTGTTCCATTCTAAGCCATGGGTCCCAATGTGGAGTTCTTTGGCTGATCTTCTTGGTCCTATCTTGGCATTAAAATTGCTTACTATGGGCTTGTAGAAAGTGTGATCTTTTTATAGAACTCCTCCAGTTCCATACAGAATTTCTCAATATCTTCTTCTATGTATGTGGATGTTGGTGCATAGACAACAAGGATAGAAAATGCTGGCAGTGAGCCACATCTCTTCAAATGTAATCCTTCAATTCAGTTTGTAAGGCACTCAAATAAATCAATGTTCATGGTCAGGTTTGTGTTAACAAGGATACCAACACCACTGATGCCACTGTTCGCAGCTCTGACTGGTGTGTCTGTGTCTCTGGTTCAAACATACCTGGGCTTGAAATAGTTTTTTTTTTTTTTGCTTTTTGGGTCACACCCGGCAATGCTCAGGGGTTACTCCTGGCTCTGCACTCAGGAATTACTCCTGGCGGTGCGCGGGGACCATATGGGACGTCGGGGATCGAACCCGGGCCGGCACAGGCAGGCCGCGGCAAGGCAAACGCCCTACCTGCTGGGCTATCGCTCCCGCCCCTGGGCTTGAAATAGTTTTATCTGTAGGGTGGGTATCTGACAAGCCGGGCTTAATATTGACTTTCACTCTTGGGTGTAACTCTGACAAGGTAATGAAAAATGCTGCCAGCATGGTCTGGGGGTTCCTCTGGATTCTTCCGATGTTCTATTGGGATGGTGGGCTCAAGCTGGAAGTCGTTCTTCCTCCCTCACCCTTCATGGTCAGTGGAGCACAGGGAGTGCAACAGGGAGAGCGGGTAGCAGTTCTGTCTGGTGTGTCTGTGGTTCAAGCATACCTGGGTTTGAAATAGTTTTCTCTGTAGGGTGGGTCTCTGACAAGGCGAGCTTAAGATTAGCTTTCTCTTTTGGATGGAGCTCTGAACTCTGACGAGCTGTAGAATCCAGGTAAAGACAAATGCTGCCAGCACGGTATGGGTGTTCCTCTGGATTCTTCCATTGTTCATTTGGGATGGTGGGCTCAGGCCAGAATTCACTCTCCCTCCCTGACCTCTTGTGGTGTGCAACGGAGAGAGCTGATAGCAGCTCTGACTGGTGTGTCTCTGTCTCCAACAGCATGTTGTTGGAGTAGAAACAAACCTGTAGACCTATGGTATAGAATTGAGTATCCTGACACCCACCTAAAATACATGATCATTTAATCTTTGATAAAGGAGCAAAATGTACAAAATTGAGTAAGGAAAGCCTCTTCAACAAGTGGTGTTGGGAAAATTGGGCAGCTACGTGTACAAAAAGGAACTTAGACCTCTAATACCATTCAAAAAAGTCAGATCAAAATGAATTAAATATCTCGATATCAGACCTGAATCCATAATGTACACTGAAGTAAATATAGGAAAAAATCATCTTATGGCTTGAAGCTAAAGGCATCTTCAAAGATGAAACACCACTAACAAAGTAATTGGAAACAAAGAAAAACATATGGGACTACATGAAACTAAAAAGCTACTGAACCTCCAAAGAAACAGTGAACAAGATAAAAAGACAGTCCAGAGAGTGGGAAAGAATATTCACCCAATACCTATCTTATAAGGGGTTAATATCCAGGATATATCAGGTACTGGTAGAAAGTCACAAACAGAAAATAGCCAACTCTATCAAAAAAAAAATGGGGAGAAGAAATGAACAGAAACTTTGACAAAAAAGAAATTTGAATGCCAAAAGGGATATGAAAAAAATGCTCATCATCACTAATCTTCAGGGAGATGCAAATTAAAACAACAATGAGGTATCACAGAGACTGGTGCATATCCAAAAGGGTAAGAACAACAAATGCTGGTGTGGATGCGGGGAAAAGGGGACTCTCATCCATTGTTGATGGGAATGTTGACTGGTACAGCCTTTCTGGAAAACAATATGGACATTCCTCCAAAAACTAGAATTTGAGGTCCTATTTGACACAGTCATACCAATCCTAAAATATAACCTGGGAGGCCAAAAACACACCATAGAAACACCATCTGCATTTTTATTTTCATAGCAGCACAATTCACAATAGCCAGAATCTGGAAACAGACAGAATGCCCGAAAACAGATGACTGGATAAAGAAACTTGGTTTATCTACACAATGGAATACTATGTAGCTAACAGGAAAAACAAAGTTGTGAAATTTGCCAATAAATGGATGGACATGGAGAAGGTCATGCTGAATAAAATTAGCCAGAAGGTAAAGGTCAGATATAGAATGACTTCATTTATTTGCGGGATATAGAATTATATATATATATATATATATATATATATATATATATATATATATATATATATATCACTGTATCACTGTCTTTCCGTTCATCATCGATTTGCTCGAGCGGGCCCCAGTAACATCTCCATATGTCCTGTCTCATGCTAGTAGAGCCCAAGGCATCTGCTTGCTCCAGGAACATAAAGAGCCTCAATCCATTCCGGAATGAGGTCTAAAATTGTTACTGGTATTTGGCATATATATCAAATACAACACGGGTAGCTTGCCAGGCTCTGCCGTGCAGGTAGCATACTCTTGTAGGCATCTCTAAGTCCAGAATTTATTGATGAACCGCCGGCCACGCGAGCCGGGCGCTGATAGGCTGGTCTGCTGGGTGGAGGTCTGATGGGAGAGAAGTCTGGATGTGGAAAATGGAGGCACTCATGGAGTGGGGGGGTCATCTGGCTTGTTGTGCGGAGGCTCTGCTGGGATGGTGGGCAAGGGCTAGAACCCACCATCCCTCCCGGGCACCTCGTGAGCGGCTGGTCACAGTGAGAGCCAGTAGCAGCTCTGCCCCATGTCTGCGAGTCGCTGGACCAGCATACCTGAGCTGGATTTAAGAAACACTGCTGCAGGGGGTAGAACTCGATGAGCCGGTCACTGATAGGCTGGTCTGCTGGGTGGAGGTCTGACAAGAGAGAAGTCCGGATGCGGAAAATGGAGGCCCCTCATGGAGTGGGGGGGTCGTCGGGCTTGTTCGCGAGGCTCTGCTGGGGTGGTGGGCCAGGGCTAGAACTCACCATCCCTCCTGGGCACCTCGTGAGCAGCTGGTCACAGGGAGAGCCAGTAGCAGCTCTGCCCCATGTCTGCGAGTCTCTGTACCAGCATACCTGAGCTGGATTTAAGAAACACTGCTGCAGGGTCGAACTTGATGAGCCAGGCTCTGATAGGCTGGTCTGCTGGGTGGAGGTCTGAGCCGATTTAAGAAAGACTGCTGCAGGGTATATATATCACTTGATCACTTGAATCCCATTATTCATCGATTTGCTCTAGCAGGCGCCAGTAACATTTCCATTGGACCCTGTCAAGTGCCAATGTAGCCCAATGGCATCTGGTTGATTCAGGAATATGAAGAGCCTCAAACCGTTCCTTCAGGGTCTTAACAAGGAAGTCTGACCATCTTGTAGGTGGGCGGCCACGTGATCTTTTGACATCCCGTGGGATCCAGTCGGTAACGGCTCTAGTCCAGCGGTTGTCTCCAAATCGCATTACATGTCCAGCCCATCTGATTTTCGATGCCTTGACAAACGAGACTGCGTCCCTCATTCTGGAATAGCGACGGAGGTCAGAACTCCGATTTCTTCACTCACTTGAGTGAGACGTGATATTCCAAGCATAGCTCTTTCGATGCCTCTCTAGGAGACCCAAATAGCATTCTCATCCTGCTTCCATAGGGCCCAGGTCTCTGAGGCGTATGTTAATGCAGGGAGAACAGTGGAGTCGAAGAGATGTGCCCAGAGCCGGAGGTTCTTTGTCCTTTTAGCTATTTCTTCGATGCCTTTGAAGGCATTCCATCGCTCTCTCTTCCTCCCTGCGCAGCTCAGGTTTTAGGTCGTTCATCATGTTGATTTCTCGACCTAGGTACACATAACTGCTGCATTCAGAGGTGTTTGTTCCATGGAGAGTGAATGGGGCCTCAGGAACTAGTTCATTTCTAATAATAATAATAATATATATATATATATATATATATATATATATATATATATATATATATATCACTTGTATCACTTGTCTTCCCGTTGTTCATCGATTTGCTCGAGCGGGCACCAGTAACATCTCCATAAGTCCTGTCACATGCTAGTAGAGCCCAAGGGCATCTGCTCACTCCAGGAACATGAAGAGCCTCAAACCATTTGTTCAGGTCATAGGAATGAGGTCTATAATTGTTACTGGTTTTTGACATATCAAATACAACATGTAGCTTGCCAGACTCTGCCATGTGGGTGGGTAGGATGGAGAAAAAATTAAACTTAGGGATTAATGACAGAGAGGGGGCGTATTAGAGAAAGAGTTAACAGTGACTCCAAGCACACCTCCGACAGTTAAAAAACAAACACAGACGACAGTTTAGCCACAGTCATTTTGGTAAGTCTTCAAAATGAATTATTACTGGGCTGGGGTGATAGCACAGTGGGGAGGGCGTTTGACTTGCACACAGCTGATATATATATTATACATATAATATATATATATATATATATATATATATATATATATATATAATGGTACCAATATCTAAGGCCAGTCAAATCATAGATTAGGAGGTCTTGTCAATAGGTGAAATCAAGTGCAAATGTGTGGGTGTAAAAGGTTAGGTAAGACAGAGAAGGGAACACTGTACTAATAATTATTGAAAATGATAATACCAGCCTAGAACTGAGTATTGAGTATAGGCAAAGACAAACACATGATATCCTCTAAATGTATGTATTGCAAATTACATGTATAAGAGAAGGAAGAGAGAGAGAGAAAGAGAGAGAGAGAAGAGATAAAGAACCCACCATGGAGGCAGCTATGGGAGGGGGAGGGAATTGGGTATATTGGTGGTGGTAAATGGGCACTGGTGAAGGGATGGGTGCTGGAACACTGTATCACTGAAAACTGAACATAAACATAAACTGAAAACTGAACATAAACTGAACATAAACATTTTTGTAACTGTACATATCATGGTGGTATAATAAAATATTACAAAAAAAGAGACAGAGAGACATAGAGTGGCAAATGGATTTTAAAAAACTGAATGCAACATTCTGATGCGTAGAAGAAATTCATCTGAACAGTCATAGCAAATACAGACTTAGAGTAGAAGACTGGAAAACAATTTTTTAAGCAAAGAACTCTTACTAAAAGGCCATTCTAATATCCAACAACATAGATTTCAGGCTGAAAAAGTTTAGATGGGACAGTGAAAGTCATCTCTTAATAATCAAGGGAAAGGTATATTCAAAAGAAATTGCACTCCTAAACATATATGCACCCAATAAAAGGTCAGCACAAAAACTTAAAACAACTGCTAATAGACTTTAAGGAGGACACTGACAGGAACACAATTGTTGGAGACCTCAACACCACCTTGTCACCTCTTGATAAATCAATGAGACTAAAATTCAGAAAGGAAGTACTGACTGAAGGTAGAAATGGAAGAGAAAGGGCTAGTAGTTTTATACAGGGCTTTTCATGAACCAAAATATGAATACATATTTTTCTACAAGTGTACATGGAACAATCTCCAAGATAGGCCACATGCTGGGACAAAAAATATAACTCAATAAAATCAAGAAGACATGAATTGTATCAACTAACTTTTCAAACCGACCATAGCACACTTAAAATAGTGGTTAATAACACAGAGAAACTGAGAATCAAATTAAACACCAGGAAATTAAACAGCTCACTGCTGAACAACCAGTGTGTTATAGAAAAAAAATCAAATAAGAAATCAAAAGATTCCTGGAAACAAATGAGAATAAGGACATAAGCTACCAGAACTTGTGGTAAACAGCTAAAGTGGTGTTAACAGGAAATTTTATAGCTCTGCAAGTATTCATCTTGAGGGGAAAAAAGGACCCAAGTAAATAATTTGACTTCATTGTTTAAGGTCTTAGAAAATGATGCCTAAAAAGTAACCCAACTCGACAGGAGGAAGGAAATAATAAAACTTAGAGCAGAAATCAACGAGCTGGAATCAAAAAGCAATCCAAAAGATCAATGAAATCAAGAGCTGTTTCCCTGAAGAAAAAAAAAGATTGACAAAGCACTAATAAGATTCACAAAGAAAGGAAGAGAGAGAACCTAATGAACTGAATCAGAAACGAAAAAGGGAACATCACAACAGAAACCACAGAGATTCAAAAGATCACCAGAGATTTCATTGTGATTCTGCTTACCAAGAAAAAAAGAGAATCTAGAAGTTAATGAATTCCTGGACTTTTATAAGCTCCCAAGTTTATCTAAAAAGACTTGGAATACCTGAAAAGGCTTATCATTATCAAAGAAATTGAAGTAGTAATCAAAAGTCTTTACAGAAGCAGAAGTCAAGGACCAGATTGATTCACTAATGAATCCTTCAAAACTTTAAAGAGGAGCTACTGACAATTATAGACCTCATTCCCATGACCTGAAGGAATGGTTTGAGGCTCTGCATGTTCCTGGAGTGAGCAGATGCCCTTGGGCTACACTAGCATGTGACAGGATGTATGGAGATGTTACTGGTGCCTGCTTGAGCATGTGATGAACAACAGGAAGACAAGTGATACAAGTGACCATATGTGTAAATATCATGTAAATTGATTGACTGCAAATATTAAACCATTCTTGCATTCACAGGTTGTATCCCTACTTGATCATGTGATATGATCCCCTTGAATAGCTGCTGAATTCTTTTTGATAGTATTTTTTGAGGATCTTTGCATATATGTTCATAAAAGATACTTGCCTGTAATTTTCTTTGTGGTATCTCTGTATGCTTTTGGTATTAGGGGTGATATGTGCCTCATAGAAACTGATTGAGAGAGTTCCTATTTCTTTAATTCCTGGTAAATCTTGAAAAGATTGTATGGGAGTTCCTCTGGCTTCTTGTGAGGCTCTGCTGGGATGGCAAGCCAGGATTAGAACCCACCTTCCCTCCTTGGCACCTCATGATCAGATGGGCACAGGGAGAGTCGGTAGCAGCTCTGTCCTGTGTATGTGAGTCTCTGGATCAGACATACCTGGGCTTGAAATAGACTGCTGTAGGAGTCTATTCTGACGAGCAGGGCTTGTGATCAGTTCTTCTGCTAGGTGGAGCTCTGAAAAGCTGTGGAGTCCAGATGTTGAAAATGGTGGCCCTCATGGTGTGGAGTTCCTCTGGCTTCTTGTGAGGCTCTGCTGGGATGGTGGGCAAGGTTAGAACCTTCATTCCCTCCTGGGTGCCTCATGATCAGCTGGGCACAGAGAGAGCTGGTAATAGCTCTGCCCTGCATATCTGAGTCTCTGGATCAGGCATACCTGGGCTTATACATCTAATACATAACATAAAAAATATGATCTTATCAATATATACACAAAAAGTATTTGACAAGATTCAGCACCGACTCATGATTAAAAACTCAACAAAATGGGAAGTTAAAGGAATTTTTTCCCAATAGAGAAAAAGGCATCTACCACATTCCCACAGCATGCATTGTTCTCAGTGGGGAAAACTAAAAGCACTCTCCATAATATCATAATGGTGAAAGGTTTCCCACTTTCACCACTTCTATTTAATATAGCACTGGAAGTACTTGCCATAGCAGTTAGTGAAGAAAAAAAATTATTACGAGCATCCAGCTAGAAAAGAAAGGAGCTCTCACTATTTATAAATGACACGGTAATATACTTAGAGAACCCTAAAGTCCTTAGCACAAAAAGCTGCTAGAAAAAAATAGATCTGTATGGTAGAGTGGCAGGTTACAAAATCAATACCCAAAAGTCCATGACTTTCCTATATGCAAATAATAAGACACGAAAGTGATATTAAGAATACAAGCCCAGTCTACGGCCATACCACCCTGAATGAGCCGGTCTCATCTGATCTCAGAAGCTAAGCAGGGTCGGGCCTGATTAGTACTTGGATGGAAGAATACAAGCCCATTCATAATTGTACCTCACAAAACCAAGTACCTTGGAATCAGCTTAACTAAGGATGTAAAAGACCTATACAAAGAAAATTTCAAAATACCAGTTCCAGAAATAAAAGAGGACATGAGGAAATGGAGATAAATCTTCTGCTTGTGGATTGGGAGAATTACCATTTTCAAACTGGTAATACTCACCAAAGCATTATACAGATTGAATGTGATTCCTATATGGATATCCATGAAATTTTTCAAAGAAATTGATCAAACATTCCTGAAATTCATTTGGAACAATGGAACAACAACGAATAGCAAAGCAGTCCTTGGGGAAAAGAAGATGGGAGGCATCACCTTCCCCAACTTCAAACTGTACTACAAAGTGATAGTAATTAAAACAACATGGTACTGGCATAAAAACAGACCTGTAAACCTATAAAATAGACTTGAGTATCCTGACACACATCCTCAAATATATGGCGTTTAATCTTTGACAAAAGTGCACAATATACAAACAGGAAGAAAAGCCTCTTCAACAAGTGGTGCTGGGAAAATTGGGCAGCTACAGGTGAAAAAAAAATGAACTCAGATCTCTTTCTAACACCATGCACAAAAGTCAGATCAAATGGACTAAAGACCTCAACATCAAACCTGAATCCATAAGGTACATGGAAGAAAACATAGGCAAAACTCTCCACAAAAATTGAAGCTAAAGGCATCTTCAAAGATAAAACATCACTGACCAAACAAGAGGAAGCAAAGATAAACAAATAGAACTACATTAAACTTAAAGCTTCTGCACCTCAAAGGAAACAATCGCCAAGATACAAAGATAGCCTATGGAATGGGGAAATTATTCACCCACTATCCATCTGATATCTCCAAGATACGTAAAGCACTGGTAGTACTTTACAAGAAGAAAACATCCAACCACATCAAAAATTGGGAGAAAATATGAACATAAATTTCCTCAAAGAAGAAATTCAAATGGTAAAAGACATATAAAAATGCTCTTCTTCAATAATTTTTAGAAAGATGCAAATCAAAACAACAATGAGGTATCATGTCACACAACAGAGACTGGCACACATTCAAAAGAAAAAGAACAACCAGTGCTGGTGCAGATGCTGGAAGAAAGGGACTCTCATCCATTGTTTGTAAGAATGCTGAATGGCTGAGCTTTTTTGGAAAACAATATGGCCACTTCTCCAAAAACTAGAAATTGGGCTCTCATTTGACCTGCAATACCACTCCTGGGAATGTACCCTAGGGGCCCAAAATTACACAGAAGAAACACATCTGTTTTCATTACAGCACTATTCACAATACCAGAATCTGGAAACAACCTCAGTGCCCAAGAACAGAAGAGAGGGCCTGAGTGATAGCCCAGTGGGTTGGGCACTTGCCTTGTCGCAGCTGACTCGGATTCGATCCCGGCATTCATATGGTTCCCTGAGCACTGTAGGAGTAATTCCTTAGTGCAGAGCCAGGAGTAACCCCTGAGCATTGCCGGGTGTAACCCAAAAAAAAAAAAAAAAGAACAGAAGGAAACCATGATACATCTACACAATGGTATACTATATAGCTGCTTGGGAAAATGAAGTCATGAAATTTGTCGATAAATGGATGGCTATGGAGAGTATCATGCTGAGTGAAATGAGTCCAAACGAGGACAGATATAAAATGACTGCATTCATTTACAAGATATAAAAAATACAGTATGAGACCAATATCAGAAACTAGAAAAAACAGGGGCAGGAGGAGTTAACAATGGCTTAAATCTACCTCAAATGTGTGTTGGGTGGAAGGTGGGCAAGTTAGAGAAAATACCAGAACGACAAAAAGCAGTTGTAAATGCTTATACTGCACTAGAACTGAGGTTTGAAGTAGGTAAAGGGATATACATGATAACCTGTTAGTATCTGTATTACAAACCACAATGAGCAAAAAGAAGAGAGAAAGAGAGAAAGGGTGAGAGAGACAGAGACAGAGAGACAGAGAAGAAAAGTGCCTGCCACAGAGGCATGTTGCGGTGGGGAGATGGAGAGTATGGGAGAAAAAGTGAGGACTGGGTTATTGGTGCTTGTAAAAGTGCACACGTGACTGGGAGCTAGAGCGATAGCCCAGCAGGCAGGGTGTTTGCCTTACACGTGGCTGACCCATGTCGGCCCGTGTTCAATGCCCGGGATCCCATATAGTCCCCGAGCACCACCAGGAGTAATTCCTGAGTGCAGAGCCAGGAGAAACCCCTGAGCATTGCTGGGTGTGACCCAAAAAAAGCAAAAAAAAAAAAAGTGCACACGTGGAGATTTGGTGTTAGAACATCGTGTAATTGAAACCCATTCATGAACAGCTTTGTAATCATCTATCTCACAGTGATTCAATTAAAAAATACAGTAAATAAAAGGCCATGGCTTCTCTGAGGCATGGGTACTTCCATATTATGGAGATTCATCAAGGAAAATCCTGATTTCACTGGTGGGGAGGTGAAAAGGTGGTGGCCACACCTGACAGTCCTCAGGGTTTACTCCTGGTTCTATGCTCAGGGATCGTTCCTGGTGTGCTTAGAGGACCATATATGGCATTGGGGGTTGAACTCAGATTAACAATATGCAAGGCAAGCACCTTACCCTGCATTAGCCCTCTGGCCCGTATAAATCTCTTTTTCTATATCAATGTGGAAACTACAAGTTCAAGAAAACTAAAGCATGTCTAAAGTATTAAAAAAGAAGCATGGGTAATAGTTTTATTGTATTCTATGAAGCAACACCCTTCTGATAATTTAGAGACAGACACCGGCACAGTAAATGTTTGGAACTGTTTTTGTGGGGAGTCCTTGACCATATCCACTATGCTCGTGCTATTCCTGGTTCTGTGCATGGGAATGCAGATTCTCAGAGGACCCCTGGAGATTCTCGGGTGACATATGTAATGTTGAAGACACAAACCGGGGTCATGTCCAACACAGCCACATAAGCCTATTGTCTGTCTTACCTCCTGGACTATGGGCCCGGCCTCTGTTTTGATTGAACATATTCCATCACTTCAGAGCACAGGAAAGCATGTAGGAAAGGCTACTCTCCTTGACACCCAGGAAGAAGGCAACAAGATATGTGAAAGTTCCACTTCTTACTGTTCTGTAAATTGCTATCAGCACTCATTATAGCAAAAAAGGACATTTCATAGATTATAGTGACACACATTTGAGAAGCATATCAATCTGAAAAACAAAACCTTTTGTTCTACAATAGCTTTGGGGTTGAGAACGGGAAAACAATAGAGGGCCTCCTTGCTAAGCATAAGAATTTGAAGCAGAGTCTGTGGGTACTTCTAGCAAGTCAAAATGTTAAAAGGGCCCACGTGTACTAAAATAAGGTGTTGAAATAGAGGAGTCGCTAATGATTTATACTTCAGTATCCAGAAAGAGCCCACTCCTGCTTCTGCCATATTCTTTACCAGGGGTAAACTTCAGCTTCTGTACCCTGAAGTCCAGTCAGCTTCTTCTCTCACTGCAGATGACCTCCATAGCATATCAACAAATAAGAACACCATATTCACCAAAGTTCAGTGGTCCCTTGCTTCATTTCTATCTCCAGAATGCAGGTATCTCCTACAAGTGTCAAATCAATTATCTAGAACCCAAAGATAAACTGTGAACAAGTTGAACCTATTTCTGGATGGATTTTGTTCACCTGCCCTGCCAGATCTCCTCTCTGGTCTTTCTGTATCAGCCATGTCAATCATTTCACGTGCCTTGTCTTATGGCTGTCACTGAGGTGGAGCCTATGTAAGCACTTAAGTATATGAGAAGACAGGAATAATGGCTGTTCCTGTAATATCAGAAGCAGAGAACTATTTTGATCCTCTAAAAATCAATCTGCTTATAGGCTGGCATTATAAAAACCACCCACTCTGCACACTTTGGGTCCTAGTATGGTCAACACTTCGGTTGCTACCAAGATAGTAAGGTATTCCACCATACTTTATGATTTCTTTATGCACACGTAACTGTAAACAATACCTTGCTAAACCACCCTTCTCCAACTTAATTTTAAGTGCAAAGGCAAGTACACAGAGTCATGATTCAGAAGCTTTTAAAATCAGACATAAATTTTATCTACAAAATATGAGTCATTGCTCACCTGCTGCAGGACAGAATACAGGAAGAGAGTTTCATCTTCAATATCAAAAGCCAATAGATCTTCTCTAATGAAATAGATCATATGAGAATAGCGAATGCTTAGTGGCATCACCAATGTCCCTGAGCAGAGACCTTTGGTATTCCGCATTGTGTGAGGTGCTTCCCTGGCTCATTATAAAATAAATAACAATATGCTCTACCCTGCCTTACTCTGCTCACCAGAACTCCCATAGGATTACCGTTCAGGAGGTTGGAAAAATAGTATGGTGGGTAGGGTACTTGTCTTGCATGTGGCTGACCCAGGTACAATCCCCTCAGCATCCAATATGGTCTTCAAGCACCACCAGGACTAATTCCTGAGTGCAGAGCATTGCTGGCTATGACCTCCCCCCGCCCCAGAAAAGGAATTCACTGTATTACTATATCACTATCTTCCTGTAGATCATCCATTTGCTTGAGCGGGCACCAATAACATCACAATTCATCCTGTCACATGCGAGATAGCCCAAGGGCATATGCCCACTCCAGGAACATAAAGAGCCTCAAACCATTCCATCAAGTCATGGGAATGAGGTCTATAATTGTTACTGGTATTTAGCATGTCAAATATGACACGGGTAGCTTGCCAGGCTCTGCAGTGTGGGTGGTATTCTCTCGTAGTCACCTCAAAACTTGAGCAATTATTGATGAACCATGTGGTTGCAAAGCGAGCACGCCAAGTTGGGCTGTGATCAGCTCTTCTGATAGTAATTAGGAATTGATAACTTGATCACTTGATATCCCATTATTCATTAATATGCTCGAGCAGGCACCAGTAATGTTTCCATTTGACCTTATCACGTGCCACTGTAGCACAATGGCATCTGTTTGTTTCTGGGATATTAAGAGCCTCAAACTGTTTGTTTAGGGTCTAGATAAGGAAGTCTGACCATCTTGCAGGTGGGCAGCCACGAAATCTTTTGACATCCCATGGGATCCAATCGGTAATGGCTCTAGTCTAAAGGTCGTCTCCAGATCGCATTATATGACCAGCCTATCTGATTTTTGATGTCCTGGCAGATGAGACAGCATCCTTGATTTTAGAATAGCGACGGAGGTCGGAATTCAGATTCCTTCTCTCTTGAGTGAGGAGTGATATTTCAATTAGGAATTACTATTCCTAATAGATACCTCGAGGAAACATTTCCTACCTCTATAACAGGGAGAAATTCATACTCTAGTGTCTAGTGCTACTTTGTTAGTTATAAACGATCAACAGTGATGACCTAAAATATAAGGAAAACTGGAAATATAAAGGATAAACAGAAACTTTCACCCCCAAAGTAGCAAAATAGAGGATAATTTTAAATCTGATTAAAGTCTATGATTGGATTCCTCATAAAACATGAGGAAAATTGGAAATACAAAGGATAAACACAAACTTTAACTCCAAAAAGTAGCAAAACAGAGGATAATTTTAAGTGTAATTTAAGTCTATGATTGGAACAGAAAAATTAAAAAGCGATAAATGCAATATTTACCGATATAAAACATATCATGGTGAAATATCAAAATTATGAGAATAACAAAAAATATCTTGAAAGCATCCAAAAAGATAGACAAGCCACCTGCTAAGGATTCCTCTCATCAGGTCTACAGAGACTAGAAGACATGAAAATAAAATGAAATATTTAACAATGTCATTAAGGATCCATCCAAGACAACAAAAGCTATGACAAGGGTAGGTAAGTAGAATTTAATGTGTATCACTTGTATCACTTGTCTTCCCGTTGTTCATCAATTTGCTCTAGCGGGCACCAGTAACATCTCCATATGTCCTGTCACATGCTAGTGTAGCCCAAGGGGGTCTGCTCACTTCAGGAACATAAAGAGCCTCAAACCATTCTATCATGTTATGGGAATGAGGTCCATAATTGTTACTGGTATTTGGCATATCAAATACAACACTGGTAACTTACCAGGCTCTGCCATGTGGGTGGGATACACTTGTAGTTGCCTCTCATCTTGTGCAATTATTTTTTTTATTTTATTTTATTATTTTTGTTTTTTTGCTTTTTGAGTCACACCCGGCAATGCTCAGGGGTTACTCCTGGCTCTGCGCTCAGGAATTACTCCTGGCGGTACTCGGGGACCATATGGGATGCCGGGGATCGAACCCGGGCGCGTGCAAGGCAAACACCCTACCCGCTGGACTATCACTCCGGCCCAATCTTGTGCAATTATTGATGAACTGTGCGGCCGCTTTGTGGCTGCACAAGCCAGGCTTATGATCAGCTCTTCTGCTGAATGGAGCTCTGACAAGTGGGGAGTCTGGATAACAAACTACTTTAAAAGCAATAAATCAGTTCCACAGATATTTAAGAGGCTGAGATGCTCACAATAAAGCATCTTTAAATATACACTTATCAAAATAACAATGAGATATCATCTCACACCACAGAGACTGGCACATATCCTGAAGAGCAAGAACAACAAATGCTGGCGGGAATGCGGGGAAAAAGTGACTCTCATCCATTGTTGGTGGGAATGTTGACTAGTGCAGCCTTTCTGGAGAACAATATGGACATTCCTCCAAAGACCAGAAATTGAGCTCCCATTTGACCCAGCCATACCATTCCTGGGAATATACCCTGGGGAAACCAAAAATACGCAGCAGAAACACCATCCCTACTTTTATGTTCATAGCAGCATTATCCAGAATCTGGAAACACCCAGAGTGTCCGAGAATCGATGACTGGATAAAGAAACCCCAGGTACATCTACACAATGGAATACTATGCAGCTGTCAGAAAAAAATGACTTAGGAAATTTGCCTATAAATGGATGGACATGGAAAGGATCATGTTGAGTGAAATTAGTAAAAAAAGAGAGAGACAGATATAGAATGACTGCATTTATTTGCATGACATAAACATATATGTATATATTATGATATCAAAATCCAAGGTCAGGTGAATCATAGAACAGGAGGTCTTGTCAAAGGTGGAAATTATCACAAATATGTGGGAGTCAGAGGCTAGGTAAGACAGAGAATGGTACAGTGTGCTAATAATTGTCAAAAGGGCTGATACCAACCTAGAACTGAGCATTAAATACAGGCAAAAAGATACACATGACAACCTCTTAATGTATGTATGGTAATCCACAATGTGGAAGGGAAGGAAAAGAGAAAGAGAGAGAAAGAGAAAGAATTTAAGAACCTGCCACAGAGGCAGGCTGGGGGGAGGGGGAGGGAATCGGGGACATTGGTGGTGGGAAATGGGCACTGGTGGATGGATGGGTGCTGGAACATTGTATGATCAAGACCCAAATATTAACATCTTTGTAACTATATATCTCACGGTGGTATAATAAAATAAAGAGAATTTAAGAACCTACCACAGAGGCAGGCTGGGGGAGGAGGGAGGGAATCGGGGACATTGGTGGTGGGAAAAAAAAATTAAGTTCTTTATATATACACTTGGCAAAATTTTACTTAGAAAACATTTAAAATTTCATCTTTAGAATTCCAAATTCTAGGAACACACATTAACAATGCAAGGTTAATACTTAAAATATTACTACCAAGAAAGAGTAAAGATGTATGTATTGCATGCCACAGTGTGTAAGACAACGGGGGGGAGAGAGAGAGAAGAAGGTGAAAGATAAAGTACCTGCTATATATGCAGGCTGAGGGAGAGGAGAGGGAATCCGGGGACATTGGTGGTGGGAAAGGTGCACAGGTGGAGTGATGGGTGCCGAAATGCTGTCTGACTGAAACCCAATCATGAACCTTTTTGTAATTGTATATCTCACAGTGGTATAGTAAAAACTAAAGTAATTAAAAATAGGATTGAAGGCAATAATTAAAAATTTTTAATTTTGTTTCCATTTGTGTGTCAAGCGTGAAGAAATTCTTGATTTTTTCAAAAGCAAGGGAGGTAAGAGGGCTCTCAATCAGTGCTCAGGCTCCTCCATTTACAGTGATACTTACCTGACCAGACCAGATGTTTCAGTGTTAAGACAAAAATTTAGGTGCTTCTTGGCTCTGCAGCACTGAGGGTTAGTGGTATTCAACAGTTATTGTAGGTACTGGTGGGGGCGGTGGGGGGGGGTGAAGGATTGACCAGGGCCATGCATTGCCAGAGAGAAAATGGTATCCTGTATATAAAGTATGCATTCCAAACTATTGGGCTATCTCGGGTCCCTACTTACTAATTAATTTTCATTCTCGTCCCTTTGTTGTCACCATAGCTAAAGTATGCACACTGGGTTAGTGCTCACACACTGAATTGCAGGGCTTGCTTTGGTTGCACACTTCTGTTATAGTACTCCCACATACCTGGACGCCAACATGGAAAAATTTCAAAGAAAATAAAGCTCTATTTTTTTTTAAAAAATGTACAAATACAATAGAAAGTCGATAGAACTCCAGGGAAACAACAAAAAAGTGGACATGTGTGTGAGGCAACAGAAAGTAAAAGATATTATGTCAAGCAATTAATGACAGAAAAGACGAGGGGTTGTGTTTGCTTTGTAAATCCAAGTAGTCTGCATGGAGTGACTTGGATTTATAACCTGGGCCCGAAGATATCAAAATACAATTCTAGCATAAGGAGTGTGACGTTCCCTAGGCTACATTAATACTGACTAACTCGCACTTGTATTAACAGTAAAAAGGCAAACCTAACCACCTGGAGAAAGGTAACAAAAGAGAAAGTGCTTCAGAGAAAGGCTAAAGGAATACTGGAGAAAGTTGGAAGAAATATGAAGGAAAAGTACCTATTTTATAAAGTGGTGATGAAGAAATACTACCAAATTTCAACAAAGTATGAATGTCATTTTAAAAAAATGGAGAGCTAATGTAATAAGGCACTTGCCTTACACACAGCAAACCATTATCAATCCCCCAAAACTCACCAGAAGTGACCCCTGAGTACAGATCCAGGGTAGAGCCTCAAAACTATATATAAAACATATGAATGTCTATGTAATTAACAGGATAAATGAAAATAATCACAACATTGAAAATAATCAAATCTGGGGATAGAGAAGAGTGAGAGACAGAAATACATGGATTAAACCCTCACTCTGGCATTACTAGATAGTAACTAAGATTTATGCAACAAATAATAAAGTTCAATATGTTATCTAGAATATGGAGAAAACCACATGAAAAGGAAGTGCCGAGAGAGAAGCGAAGGTGGTAGTTGAAGAAGAAGAAAGGGAAAGAGGAGAAGGGATGCAAGGGCTGAAGACAAGAGAACTTCCCTATGAAAGCTGAATAGTTAATGTATATTTCATGATGAAATAACCGCCTAGCTGTTAGCATGTACATCTAACACTTCCTTACTCTCAAATAAAAAAAATATACATATATTTGAATCTTCAGTGCAATTCAGTTTTGCTCAATAAACTTTTTATTGAATCTCCTAACACACAAAAAAGAATAGGGCTGGAATATTAGTATAGAGGAGAGCATTCGCCTTGCACACAGTTGACTTGGGTTCCATCCCAACTTCCTATACCACCAGGAGTAACCTCTGAGCATCGCTAGGTGTGTGGGGTGAAGGAGAAGGAGGAGATGTAAGGCGGAGGCAGAGGCAGAAGAGGAAGAAGAGGAAGGAGGAGGAGGAGGAAGAAGGAAGACGTAAGAAGAAGAGGAGGAGGAGGAGGAGAGGAGGAGAGAAGAAGAAGGAAGAAGAGGAAAAAGGAGGAAGAAAGAAGAGGAGGAGGAGAGAGAGGAAGAGGAGGAAGAAGATGATGACAAAGATAAAAATGAAGACAAAGGAGGAGGAGGAGAAGGAGGAGGAAGAGGAGGAGAAGGAGGAGGAGGAGGAGGCCCTGAAGGGTCTCCTGCCTTCACCTTTCTGGGCTACCCTAAGAGCCTGCAGAGCTTTTCTTCCCGACAGAGGCCTTCATGCCAAGTCAGGAACAACTCCAACAACTCTTCTACTGTAGGTCTTGTCATGAAACATACAATGTATTTATTATTGTTAATGCTTTATTTTATCTCCCAAACACTGAGATTCCATTCATCTTTTCACCCATGGCAGCAGTGTGATTGCCTGAAACATAAATGATGCTACTAAAATGTTTATTTAGTAACCACCTCAGTAAATGAGAAATTAATGAAGGCAATAAAATATTTTAAAGTATCACTTGTCTTCCCATTGTTCAATTTGCTCAAGGGGTATCAGTAATGTCTCCATCCGTTGAAATGAGATCCATTATTGTACTGCTTTTGGCATATAGAATACACCACGGGTATCTTGCCAGGCTCTGCCATGGCTGAGGACAGTTCTTCAGGTCCATTGAGTACTGTTTTGGGGGTCCCACAGGAGAAATTGCTCCCTTGTTGTGCACATAGACCTCTGTAGTGAGTATAAGATGAGACCTCTTCTCCATCTCTCTGGTCTTCTCTCTCGCTGGGGCCTCTCTTTATGTATCCACCAATAAATGCCAGTAACTACAATTTGATGTACCATGCGGAGGTATTGCAGCAGCACACCATGGAAAGAACCAGTAGCAGCTCTGCTCTGTGTGTCAGTGTTTTTGGATCACAGCCGACAGCCCTGGAACAGTTTATGGGTAGGTCCAACTGGCCTCCCAGAGGGGACAGAGAGGTGGGGGAGAGGGACCCTAGCTCCATCTCTACAGAAGCCCTGTGACTTTAGCCACCGTGACCTGCATACCTGGGCTTGAAATTGGTTTCTCTCCTGGGTGGGATTCTGATGAGCTGTGGAGTCAGATGTTGAAAATGGCTGCCATATATGCAAGGGGTTCCCTTGGCTTCTTATGAGGCTCTATTAGGGTAGTGGGCCAAGGTCAGAACCACCTTCCGTCCTGGAGGTCTCAAAATCAGTCGAACTCGGGAAGAGCCAGTAGCAGCTCTGCCCGATGTGTCAGTGTCTTTGAATCACTGCCGACAGCCCCGGAGCAGTACTTTATTTTAAAGTATATCTATGTATTTTATATAGAATTTGAAATATATGTATCAAAACTATACACATTACTCCTCATATGAAATATTTATGATACACATTTTATGTATCTTTGTTGCATTCATCTATATTAATATTTATTTCTTGTCTCTCTCATTCCAAAAGAAAAATATGAGAACATATTTTTCATGTTCAAAAGTACATATAATTCACATTTAATAAATACATATAATAGCCACTTCCACTTAAAATCAATTTAACATTTAAGCAATTCAACCTTTTTATTTAGCTAGATGTTTTCAAATTAATATCTTCCTTACCAAAAAAATCATGTTTCTGAAGTTCTGAGTCATTTGAAAAGTAAATAGAAGGGCCAGAGCAATAGTACAGTGGGTAGACATTTGCCTTACACATAGCCAACCTGGGTTTGATCCCGGCATCCCATATGGACCCCCAAGCCCCACCAGCAATAGTTCCTGAGTTCCTGAGCATTGCCAGGTATAACCCAAAAAGCCAAAAAAAAATAGAGTGTTTTATTTATTTTTTTAAACATTTTATTATACACCGTGAAAATAGAGTGTTTTAAATCAAATAGTAAAACCTTCTGTGCTAATTCTTTGAGGACCAAGGTCTAAATGGGGACCAGGGCATTGACAAGCTCTTTCTACCTGGGTCAAAGCAGGCTACTTCCTACTCCAGATTCTAGACTTCGTTCTGAATGGCACATCTTTTTCATATTCTGAGCAACTAGAACGATCTGTTCAGATGAGGAATGGGGAACAGATGTCACTCATTGACTCTGGGTAATGAGATTTCATAGTCTGTCAAAATCCTGAATAAGATGGGAGAGGCCTCATTAGTGCCTTCATGACTGCACAGGTGTAGAGGTCCCAAGCACACAGCAGGTAGAGAGAGACCATTTCAGTTCCAAGAGTGAATGAATGTATCTGGGAAATTGGAAAGAGAAAACATGTTCCACCACAACTGCCACCTCAGGAAAATTACAGCTTTTATGAAATGAAAGCTTTGTTATTTACATCATCAGTGCAGACCTTATCCAGGAGCTGGCAAATGGGCTGAAGGCAGGGACGGGATGGTATCAGGGCTGATGATATCATACAGGAGAGGTTTCCTCCTAATTTTTCCATTCCATATGGCATGTCATAAAACTGCAGGGCTTTTTACCCAATAATAAAATAACCCTTTGAAAGCAACCAGTCAAAAAAATTGGAAATGGAGATAAAGACAAATCCTGTGTTCAAGTCCAATCATAGACACCTCTTGAAAAGTTTACATTGAAAGCTGTGTGTGAGTAAAATATCCCATAGTTTAGATAAGCCTGGACAGCAACTTGGCAGCTGTCCCTGGGCAAAACCTCTATCGTGGGAAGTAACATCAGAAAACCATCTCCATAGCCCATCTGCTGAAGGCATACACACCACAAGAGAGCCAAGGGACCGGAAGTTGTGGCCTAAAGTGTACTTCTTCTTGGGAGGCCTGCAGTACTTCAAAACGTTGACTACAATTAAAACAGTCAAGTGGAGAATGTATCTAGCTGAGGAGTCTTCTAAACGCCTTCAAAATGTGACACCTCCTTAAAACCCTCTTACCTAAATGGCTAGAGTCTTTTTCAGAGGCCATATCCTGAAATAGCCTCCCTCATGTAACTATTTGGTTAACTCCATAGGAAAGTATCGGTGCTTTAAAGCACTGTTTTTAATTATTTTTCACAACTGATGCTTCCTTCCAACCCTGTTTCCTTCCTGTGGACCCTGACCTATGGCTCGGCCCCTAGTCTCATGCTGTGGACCCCCATTTATATAAGATTCACCTGTGACCCCTTTGGAATATCCTGGAGAACACATGACCTGATTCATGAAAATGAGTGGGATGATCAAGGCGGTAATTACATGTATATTTTTTTAATCACTTAGAGGCTCTATTGGTTAAAACTTGACAGCTGTGCTCTATAAACTGTCTAGTTTTGCCTCTGTAATGCGTAGGATTCATGATGGAGTCATCATGCATCCATCTTCTGTGAGGCATTTTTTTTTTATTCATCCATACATAAACAGAATTTCTCTGACAGGAATGATTCAGTGTCAGGAAGCCACTGGCGCCCCCAACAATATCAGGAAATAAGTCCCTTCTACCTCCAAAGCCAGTGGGGAATGGATGAAAACTCAGGAGTCCAGTACAGTTTTAAAAGACTTTACACTCACAGGTTCTGTTATACAAACCAGTAACAGGAAAACCTAGACATTAGTTCCTAGCTGGGCTATGGCCACATGTAGGTTTAGAATCCAGGCCAAGATGGCCACTACCACGTGCTAAGGCCAACAGAGAAGAGGAAAGGCAGAGAGCAAAGACCCAAAATGGCCAATAAAACTTTTCTTCTTTCTCTTAGTTTAATGTATAGATAGAAGCGCACCAAAAACTTCCAGCCCAGTCCATCGTGGACTGGGCTATCTAGAAGGAAGCCAGCCAGGTAAATGACCGAATTGAAATGCAGATCTTCAGGTGAGCCCTTTGGATCAAGCTTCACAAATGCCAGAGCTGACTCCCTGAGATAAGATCTCCCTAGCAGAGTGGGGAGGGGCTGCATCTCTGAACCAGAAAGCAGTTCAGAATGTAATTAGTAGAAAATGTCATTAATCCTTCTTGTCACTTGTCACTTGTCACTTGTCTTTCCCTTGATCATTTATTTGCTCGAGCGGGCACCAGTAACATCTCCATACATCCTGTCACAGTAGAGCCCAAGGGCATCTGCTCACTCCAGACACATAAAGAGCCTCAAACCATTCCATCAGGGCATGGGAATGTGGTCTATAATTGTTACTGGTATTTGGCATATCAAATATGACACAGGTAGCTTGCCAGGCTCTGCCGTGCAGGTGGGAAGCTCTTGTAGTCATCTCTAATCTCGAGCATTATTGATGAACCGCGACACAGCGTGATCAGCTCTTCTGCTGGGTAGAGCTATGACGAGTGGGGAGTCAGATGTGGAAAATGGCAGCCCTCCTGGTGTGGGGTTTCCTTTGGCTTCTTGCGAGGCTCAGCTGGGTAGCGGGCCAGGGCTAGAAACTGCCTTCCCTCCCGGGTGCCTCGTGATCAGCTGGGCACAGGGAGAGCCGGTAGCAGCTCTGTCTCATGTATGTGAGTCTCTGGATCAGCATACCTGGGCTGAGCTTGAAAAAGACTGCTGCAGGGTCCATAGACTCACATACATGGGGCAGAGCTGCCACCGGCTCTCCCTGTGCCCAGCTGATCACGAGGTGCCTGGGAGGTACTAGCCCTGGCCCGCCACCCCAGCAGAGCCTCGCAAGAAGCAGGAGGAACCCCA
Organism: Cryptotis parvus; assembly: GCA_021461705.1. NCBI lineage: Eukaryota > Metazoa > Chordata > Mammalia > Eulipotyphla > Soricidae > Cryptotis > Cryptotis parvus. The sequence continues at coordinate 16,534 of JAJIBD010009358.1, read as the reverse complement.
CACCATGAGGGCTGCCATTTTCCACATCCGGACTCCCCTCGCCTCAGAGTTCCACCCAGCAAAGAGCTGATCACAGCCCGGCTCATCGAGACCCACACTGCAGCAGTCTTTTTCAAGTCCAGCCCAGGTATGCTGATCCAGAGACTCACATACATGGGGCAGAGCTGCTACTGGCTCTCCCTGTGCCCAGTTGATCACGAGGCACCCCACAGGGATGATGGGTCCAAGCCCTGGCCCGCCACCCCAGCAGAGCCTCACAAGAAGCCGGAGGAACCCCCCACTGACTCACATACATAGCGATGCTCAGAGGTTACTCCTAGCTCTGCAATTGGGAATTATTCCTGATGGTTCTTGGGAGACCATATGGGATTCCCAAAATGAAACTAAGGTTGGCCGTGTACAAGGCAATTGACCTACCCACTATACTAACGCTCCAGTCCCCAGTCCAAGTTCTTTTCATGGTCTCTTGTAGGCACAGAAAAGCAGTTCATAAAAAGGCCAAATTTGTCCAAGTAAGTCTCAAATTGAACCTGTTTTCATAGATGAGTAAGAATCATTTACAATTATTATTAGCACATTGTTGCTACATAAGTTGTTAGTGCTGAAATGATCACTAGAAATGGCTTGTGGGTAAACAATTATTCAGGGCCTTAAATAAACTAAATGGGGCTTCCATAAACTGATAAACTGATTCACAGTCTTTCCTACAACCCTATCTCTGAAGTGATACAGAAGGTAAATTTCAACCTTTCCTATGTTCACATGATTACAAAATTTGTATTGCTGAAGCAGTAAGTACATTTAATTAAGTGCTTATTTCATTTACTAGTTAATTATTACTCAGAAAAAGAAGGATCTGGTCTGCTTGTACATGCAACCTGAGGTCCTAATGCGAGTTGGGTTTCTGAGAGCAAGCACAATCATGTTTTCTTTTTCTAAAGTCCCTACTGCCTTCACTCACTATTGTACCTGTACTACAAAAGCCCTGAGTAAACTAGATGTCTGAGAAAACTGTCAAATAAGCATAGATCTTGTTTGTAAATTAGTATATTATAAAGATAAGCAAAAAATACGATTGTGCAACAAAATTGCCAGTAAGGTGTAGGATGTTAATAGAGAAGACTGTCTGTCTTGTAACAAAATGTTGATGGGATTATACATATACTTTTATACATACTGTTTAGTGCTGAGCTAGTTTAGAGATTAAATGCTCTAAAAAATAAAATTAGAAGGTGGAGATATTGTTTAAAGGTATGGACCACTTTGCATGGAGGAGCACCAACTTCAATTCCCAACACAACATGATCCCCTGACCACTGCTGGGAATAGCCCCCAAGCCAGGTAATCATGTATATAAACTTCACTATCACTATCACTATTTTCCCGTTCATCATCGATTTGCTTGAGCGGGCTCCAGTAGCATCTCTGTATGTCCTGTCTCATGCTAGTAGAGCCCAAGGGCATCTGCTTGCTCCAGGAACATAAAGAGCCTCAAGCCATTATATTAGGTCGTGGGAATTACCTTTATATTAGTACATACATAAATATTTTAAAGAACATATGACAAAGTAAAGTATCTCTGGGTCTATCTCATTTATAAACAATTTCTGAACAAAATGTTTCCATTCATTATTTCTATTCCAAGATGAATGAAGAGCCTTAGTCCCATTGGAATAGTAAATTTATGCATCATCACTTGTATCACTTGTCTTCCCGTTGATCATTGATTTGCTCGAAGAAAGAAGAAGGAAGGAGGAGGAGGAGGAGGAGGAGGAGGAGGAGGAAGGCAGCCTACTCGGGGAATGAGGGAGAGAACTTAGGGCTATTGGAAGGGTGGGGGGTTGGGTGCTGTTATACTATGAGGCTGAGACCCCAATCATGAACAGGTTTGCAATTGTATATCTCACAGTTGTATAATAATTTTTTTAAATCACCTGCCTTGAATATAGGGAGTGAGGTAGATAACAGTTCTGGCTCAAGAGCTAGCGAGATAGCTCGGAATTAAGACCCCTGCCTTGAATGCAGAAAGGCCTGATTCAAATATTGCAAAACATGGTCCTCACCACCAGATACAGATTAGAGGGCCCCTAAGCACTGCTGGAGTGACCCAAGTTATCCCCAGTATCACAGAGACCTAGCAAGAAGTATAGGCTCTATAGAAATCAGAGTATTGTTCACAGTTTAATACACACACACACACACACACACACACACACACTCGCTTTAACTCAAATGTTTAAAAGTGAGATAATATGCACTCATTTATTTATATATGCATTAAACATATTTCAAAAAATTATAAGTAAACTAATAAGATTTAATTAATTTAGAGGGAGCTATAGTGGTGTAGCTATTTTGGTGTAGAGATGAGGACTGGAAGAACTTAGTATTTATGCTCATTTTATTTATGAATACAATATTAACTATTTAAAAATCAATAAATATTCAATATACAAAAATATCAAAGTCTAGATTCAATCTATTTGGTATTCCATCCCCACTTAAAATGTATGTGATTTTGAACAATCATTTTGCTTCTCTATGACACCATTTCATCTATCAAAAAAAGATAATATTCTTATCTTAAAGATTCACATTGAAGATTTATTTATATAATTCTTGAAACAAGTACTGCACATAGTAAGCTCTCCAGAAATGTCAGTTTTTAATACTATTAACATTGCTATGATCATTTAAGAAATTCACTGCACAGCACATCAGCTGGGAAAACTGAACTATGAAAACTTCCCTTTGCACTGAAGGCATTTAGAGATCTCCCAATAATCTTCCACTAGCGAGGCAACACGATTTTATTTTTGTAATCTCAATACCTATGCACTGAGACCAGTAAAACATGCACCAAAATCTAATTATATATATATATATAGCATACTATAGTGACATAAATAAGACTAATTTCTTAAGTATATACACAGCATTTTCAAAATCTGTTCTTAAAAAACACTGCTTTCACTTTTCTTTTTACTTACTAAAATATATAAAAATAATTTTAAAAACAACAGAATAAACGAAGTATATGGTTTTTAAGAGAGGGGAGCAATCTGGTAGAATTTACCTAGAGTAAATTGAAGCCATATTTCACTACTTAAATTGTTTAAATTAGTAAAGGTCTTTATCTGAGATAAAAGGTTCATTCAAAATAACAGCTATTCAAACGAACAAAAACACACAGTCAAGTAAAGCATAAGTTCAACCAAGTCTATGAAGCCACAAAAAAAAAATGAATAGAGGATATCGAATTAAAGGCTCCAAAAAATCATTCAGTATTTAGGAACTTTAATGTTTTATAAATCTCCATTTACTCATTTACTGAATCGCGTGCAATGTATGTCGAAATTTCCTCAAATTAATCACTGTTTGTAAACACAAGGTAGATCCAGGACCTTTATCATCTCATGTGCTGAGTCAGAAGTGACTTGTAAGTTAGAAGTGACTAAATCAGCTAAGTTGCTGCAAGCAATCCTTTCTCATGTGGCCAAACCAGACGAAGGTGAGATCATCTGATATGTAAAAGTAGAAGAGAAATGGAAAATCTGGTTGTCCCAACACTAGCAAAATGAACGATTTGATTTGCATAATAGAGCACATTCTAGAAATCATATCAGGAGTGATATAATTTATCTCCTCTGATTTGACATGAAACTCAAACTAAATCAAGATATATGCACATAAATGAGTAAATTGATAAAAAACTGGCTGAGTCAAAACAATAGTTGCTGTGCCTAAGGTGATATTTTACAAAATATCACAAAGAAGTACCAATCCCCAGCAATAACATGTAGCTACTGTTTTACTGCAAACACCTAAGTTAAAAAGGGTCAACCCAAAGAACTACTGGAACATTTTTCACTGGCTCTCATTTCCCTGGAGGTGTACTTTGAGAACAAGTTTAGAATGTGTCCCTGGCTGTTTTCCAATTTGTTTATAAGATTAGTGTTATTATTGGATGACAATTTTTTCTAACCACCTGATCGGCACTCTAATAATCTTTCTTGGACAATCAAATATTGTCATTTTTCATATAAAATGATTTAATTCCAGGAGTTCTGATCAAATTAAACAGAATCCTAATTAACTAGTAATCAAATTGTACAGCAAGCAATTTTTTAAGTTACAGTACAAAGTACCAGTAACACTCAGAATGGCCCACTTCAGACTCAGCAACATTGTAAGATTATTTAAAGGTCTCGGGAGAGTCAGGAATTTAAAATAAAAAAATCAAATAAAAATATTCTTTAAAAAAAAAAAAGAAAAGAATTTGGGTGCCATAAAATATGTAACAAATGAGGTCAACAATGTATAGTACTTATGAAATAGGAATTTTTTTTGATATACAAATTTTATAAGGAAAAGTGTGTAAAGCTAAGAAGACTCTTCAACTACTTCCTGAATTTATACTTGTCCCCCTATTGACCAGAAAAACAAAAACAAAACCTAGGAAGAACACTTTGTTTTCAATCAAAAGTTTAAACTGAGTTAAGACTTAAAGACTTAATCTCTCTGTGAATTCAGCTCAATTTAATTCATCTAAACGGGCTGAAGAGCACGCATTTGCAAAGCACTGCAAATAAATAAATAATACGTACTTACATATGCAAATACATAAAATAAATAAGCAACACATATCAACTCATATTTTTTAATACCCATTGCCAAAGAAATAATACAAGGCCTAAAGAGTTTCCTTGGCTTACATCCCGGTTTGGCCCATTACTACATGGCTCCAAAGCTCTGCAAGGAGAGATTCCTGAGCACAGAGTCAGGGTGAGGCTCTTTGCACCAATAGGTGTAGTTCAAAATCTCCCAAAAAGAAACAAACAAGTAACTGGTTCTAGAAGGATACTCCCTCATCCCCTGGTCCCTCACTCAACCGGCGTCCGGCGTCCTCTTAGACTGCTTCATTTAGGCCTTACTGTGACAGCGCTATCCTCACCAGTACCTCACCAGGGTTACCTCACCTGAGGGTTTAGATTTATGCTTTTTATGCTCTCTTGGCTTAAAGTGTAAACTTTTTTAAAGGGTTGATGGAAATTTACTATGGCATATCTACCTCCTTGTCCTAGGAGGGGAATACTTGTTGTAATTCACTGAAATCTGTACAAATCAAATTCAGTCATCATAAATGGCCCTGATCTTCCTCAGATGGTACCACACTAACAGAACTCAGGCCATACATTTGGTCAATCCAATCTCACAGCTAATCTTCCACCAAAACTGTAATCAATTAAAATCAGTCCAGGTTCTGAGACTGACCCAGTCCAGGTCGGGACTTAACTTTGGCACAATACAGTGTAAAGACAGGTGTATCCTATCCCAAATCCCAACAGAACTCAGCATTCTGGTGCCTGCTTATGTCACTCTAGAGAGACAGGGAATATTTTTCATAATACTCTAGGAAAATTTTATGAAGCCTCAAACCCTTTTCCAAATGGTCTAAATTTGACCTCACTTACATGACCAGATTGTGGAGGACAGTTGTGTTCCTCAACACCTTCTCATCAGTAGAAGAAAAGAAACCACATCTTTTCTTCCAAGAGAAAACAAATAAAACATCAAACAACTCTTTCACCTTATACTCATAGTAAAAACACAGGGGAAAATTAAAATAAAACCTCTAACCCAGAGGTCCACAGCTGTAAAGCCACGCACAGCTCTCATCAGTGCCAAACAACAAATGGAGAAGAGGCCAGAAATGAGCAGTGCTTCACAAGAGCGCATTGATTTTCAATAAAGCCATTTACACTTTTTGCTTGGACTACAAGCAGCATGCTGCTTTCCCAGAGCTTTTGCCACTGAATTAAAAAGTGTAGACACTGTTCTCCCTTGCTACATAAAGTTGTCTTTGGGAATTACTCTTAATGAGAAGAATGTTCCAACTGTGATCGGTGGAGAAAAATTAGATCAAAAATGAGCACAGTGACATTTGATATTTTTCCTCTGACTGAATTTCTTAGAATAAAAAAATGCAGATGCAAAGTCCTTTAAAACAAAAAGGCATTTGTTTGAAATATAACAGAGCTCCTACTGTCTTTGCACCAGTGAATCTTCCAACAAAGAAAACACAAGAAATTAAGAAAAGACTGCCTTGGGAAAGTATTTTACAACCTAGGTGAATGGGGATTGTTGGCTTTTACTGCAGCTCTCGAGAGTAAAACCTCAGTGCCCACTGGGGGAAAAATAGTATTTTATGAAGAAAGACAAATCTACTATGATTCCTTCTGTTGCTACCTACGTTGAAGTAGTTTAATACCACAATCAATTGACCCTACAGCATAAAATATTAAAAATAATAATATTGGGGAATGAAGAATATATAATAATTCAAAGGCAGAAAGAAGAAAAGATACTGTCAGGTAATGTTAATCTGAGAGCAGGTGACTATTAGCATCCTTTTACGTTTCTCCTATTCTATGAATCTGTTCTTCAGTTGAAGGTACTGAATAAAGACGGGTCAGGATTATCACAAAACCAGTCACAGTGTGGGTGGGTGAGAATATGATCATTCAATCAATTTAGGGATAGAAAGTGATTATTTTAAAAATAAACAAAGAAAAATGATCAATTGATGAAAGTTTGGCAAAATTTGATGTAAACATACTGTGAATTAGTCAGTTGTAAAAAGGCTTTGGAACTGATATAACATGGATGAAACTGGTAGTCACTTTGCTGAATTTAAAAAAAACAGCTACTACAAAGGTTCATTATACAAATTATATGAAATATCTGGAACAGGAAAATCTTTAGAGACAAATAAATTAGTGGTTTCCAAAGCTGAGGTGAATGGATGTGTTGGAGAAAAATAGGTAATGAGTGAAAAACTTCTTTTTATTCTTTTTCTTTTTTGCCTCTTTCTTCTATTGGATAGCAGGGGGCTTTTGGGTCACAAATGGCTGCTGAACTCAGCTTACTCCTGGCTCTGTGGTCAGGCATCACTACTGGTGAAGATCAGAGAATCATATGTGATGCTGGGAATTAAATAGCTATGTATAGGCCTCACACCTCTACTATATATTTCTCTGGACCTAAGAAGCTTATTCTAGAGATAATAAAGATGACTTGAAGATTAACAGCCTTGATCCAGGAGAAAAAGTACAGAGGGTAGGGCACTTATGTAATTTCAACCTGGGTCCAATTCCTCGAGCTCCATATATCGCCCCAGGCCCCACAAGGAGTGATCCCTGAGTTTAGAGTCAGGAGTTAGCTGCTGAGTATGGCCACCCAAAATACCAAATAAACAAAAACCAAGAGAATAATCCTCCTAATCACATTCATCAATTTATTCAATCAACAAATATTTATTAGATTACTTGAAAGTCACTTTTAAAACCCTAGAAATACAGTGTGGGGAATGGGGAATACAAATAAAATATCCTCACCTATGCATGTTGTGCATACGTATTTGATATGCCAAATACCAGTAACTGTTATAGACCTCATTCCCATGACCTGATGTAATGGTTTGAGGCTCTTTATGTTCCTGGAGCAGGCAGATGCCCTTGGGCTCTACTAGCATGAGACAGGGCGATGATGTTATACGGAGATGTTACTGGTGCCCGCTTGAGCAAATAGATGATGAGCGGGAAGACAGTGATACAGTGATGCATGTTGTGAAGAATACAAGCAAGCAATAGAAAAGCAAAGTTAAGTATTATTGAAAAAGCAGTAAGTGAACTATTAGAAAACACACAGCTGCAAAGTTGGGACTGCAATTTTAGATAGCGTTGTCAGCAAAGGCCTTCCTAAGAAGCTAGAATACAAAAAAAAAAAAAACTAATACAGAAAAGCAGTAAATGACCACTGTATAAGAACCATATACAGAATAGGTAGAGGAAGAAATATGGTAACCTCTCAGTATTGGAAACCATAATGTCCAATAGGAGAAGGAGAGAGAGGGAGAAAGAAGGAAAGTGCCTGCCATAGAGACAGACTATGGGGGAGGAGGAGGGGGTGGCGGGAAGGCAAAGGAGCACATTAGTGATGGGAAACATGCACTGGTGGAGAGATGTATGTTGAAACAATTTGTGACTGAATCCCAATCATGAACAGTCTTCTAACTGTATGACTCAGTGAAATAAATTAAAAATAATAAATAAAATAAAAATCTGGAACAAAAAAAGTAAAATTAAACAATATGAGAAATAAAAAAAAATTAAAAGACAGAAAGAATTACTGGTCAGACATGGACATATGAATCATTTTGGACCATTAGACTAAATGTAAAGAAAGATTCTCTAATTAAGTGGACAAAGAATTCTCTCTTCCTCTTTCCCTTCCGTTCCGTCTCCTGCATATCTTTCTCACGCAACTCCCTCTATTTCTAACACAGACTCTCTCTCTCTCTCTCACACACACACACATACACATCGAACTCACCAGATGTACCAGATAAAACAAAGACAAAACCACGAAACCCCAAATTATTCACTACAGCCACAAGAAGCACCAACCAAAAAGTGAAGCAAGCACCTGACGACAGAGCAAAGGTAGAGAGAAAATTCCAGACTTTGTCATATCAGTCATTAATAACATTGACACCACTCCTGTATCTCTTTGTTTCTAGGTGTAACCCAGCCAATTTCCCCTACTATTAAATGCACTGATACCTCTTCCCCAGGAAAGGGATGGTGATTCCTTCTTAGGAGATTCTCTTCCATGCTGTCCCTATGGAGACATTACTTCCAGCCTGCACAGAGCTGGCAGCAAAACAGGAGATCAGGGCAGCAAGGGCAGCTGCCCCCTCCACTTAACACCAGCAACTAAAAGCAGAAAAAATCACATCAGAAAACTGTACAGTCTGAACTTCCACAACTCCTCTCCTATTTTTTTCATTCCCTGAATAGTCTTAAGTATCTTCTCATACAAAATTCTGCCTTTAACAACAGGAATACAGATACCTACCAGGAAGTATCAAATCCAGAAGGAGAGCTAGATAAGAGGTAAATAACTAAATAAATATAATTACTGTCATAAATTACTTGAAGAAAGAAAGTGGGGGTGATTTGAGAAAAGGACTATCAAGGAAGGTGGCATTATCCTTTAGCGTCCTCACTCTTTTCTGGAGTCTGTCATCCATACAAAAAGATGGAACACCACCTTGGTGGGAAAAGAGAGTGGCACAGTGTTCCAATAATCTATCATATGATGGTTTTTAAGAAAACATCCCATGTGGGAAAAAGGGGACACTCATCCATTGTTGGTGGGAATGCCGGCTGGTACAGCCTTTCTGGAAAACAATATGGACATTCCTCCAAAGACTAGAAATTGAACTCCTATTTGACCCAGCCATACCACTCCCGGGAATCTACTCTGGGAAACCAAAAATACGCAGTGGAAACACCATCCCTACTTTTATGTTCATAGCAGCATTATGCACAATAGCCAGAATCTGGAAGCAACCAGAGTGCCCGAGGAATCGATGACTGGATAAAGAAGCTTTGGTACATCTACACAATGGAATACTATGCAGCTGTTAGGAAAAAATGAAGTTATAAAATTTGCCTGTAAATGGATGGACATGGAGAAGATTATGTTGAGTGGAATTAGCCAGGAGAGACAGATACAGAATGACTGCATTTATTTGCATAACATAAATATATATGTACATATTATGATACCAATATCCAAGGTCAAGTGAAACATATATCAGGAGGTCTTGTCAAAGGTGGAAATTATCACAAATGTGTGGGAGTCAGAGGCTAGGTAAGACAGAAAATGGAACAGTGTGTTAACAATTGTCAAGGGTACTAATGCCAACCTAGAACTGAGCATTAAATAGAGGCAAAAGAATACACATGACAACCCTTTAATGTATGTCCTGTAATTGATAGTCTGGAAGAGAAGGAAAAGAGAAAGAGAGAGAAAGGTACAGAAATAAATAACTTGCCATGGAGGAGGACTGGGGAGGGGGGGGAGGGAACCGGGCACGTTGGTGGTAGGAGATGGGCACTGGTGGCGGGATGGGTGCTGGAACACTGTATGACCAAAATCCAAATATGAACTTTTTAATTGTATATCTTTGTAATTGTAAAAATAAAAAATTTTAAAAATTTTTTTAAAAATCCCAAAGTCAGAGCAATAGTACATCAGATAGGCATGTGTCCTGCACCACGACTGACACAGGTCTCATCCCCACCAACCCAAAATCTCTGGGCATTGCCAGGTGTGTCCCCTAAAAAAACAGAAGAAAGAAAGAAAAAAGGAAAAGAAAGAAAACATCCCAAAGAATCAAATTTTCCCTTTCAAAATGAATTTATTTAGTTCTAGCCCTGCAGTAGAGACAAATCTTTCTTTGCAGAAGCCAGACATACCCCCTGGGTTTTTAGGGGTACCTCAACAAATGTTCAGGGCCAGACAAAGAAAATTCTAAAGAGGAAAGTGGAAAATAGACAGCAGGCAGGACAGAGATTGTGTGATTCCTATCAAGACAAAAAAAGGGAAATTAAGTAATGCTTAAAATAGTCTGAGGACCAACCACATGAAATGTGTTTGAGACTTAACTGCATATGGACACTGTTGTGACTCCTCTTCAAAGAGTTCAATTCAACATATAAGCGCATTTGATACCTTTTGGGAAACATTTAAAATGCTAAAAATTATCATTTTCAAAGATGAGAGGCAAAGATATAGAACTGTACCAATAAAATGTACAAGTCGAGTATGTGAAACCTTTGTCAGAAGATGTCAAGAAAAAATCATCATAATTTGGTTTGTCTTTGTTGGAAATATTACAACAAAAAGGATGGGACAGGACAGTATAAAGAAAGAATAGATGGAAAATTGGTAGGGGGATGGGAGCCACAGCAGGGGTGCTGCCCGTTATGCTTTACAAGGGCTAAATTCATTCTTAAGGAGGAAGAGTGCAGCGGGAGGCAGTGGGCAGTTATTCATGCTCACCCATCTCCTGTGGCGTGCACTGGCCTCCAAATCTTTCCCCCTGCTGTTCCACATTTAGGAGCTATAGCTGAGAACATCCCAGCATGCACAGAGAAGGCAAAACTGTCTCTCAGTAGCTACATGCCCAGAGAGATATTTACTATGTCTAAACAATAGCATTCTTGTTTTGCCATTTCAATGAAAAAAAAATTGAAGTTTTAAACACAAAAGAGAAAGAATTCAGGAACATGGAGTTCAAGTCTGGGTCCAGGGAGATGATATCTAAGGTTTGGAGCACATGCTTTGTATGCAGGAGCCCTGGATTCAATCCCCACCACCACATAGTCCCCTGTACCCTGCTCGTTGTGACTACCTCCAAAATTAGGGACTATCTAATGGGATATATAATTCACTGAACAGGCCCCTAGCCTATAGATGTGAAGAGCCCTGAACCAATTATTAAAATCAGAGATTACTTACATGCAGACTAAACACTGGAAACCTGACTTCATTAGAAACCCTCAGAGTTTGCTTTCCAGACGAAATACCAAAATTCAGTGGTAAGAGCATGTGGATGCCCAACTTGAGGTCAAGGCCAACTGCCAAATCTTCAAGCACTGAAGTTCACAGGACTATTTTTATCAATCTCCTATTCTTTAATCCTGCAATATCTAGGAAAAAGAGGTGAAGAGAAAGAATAGAATATGGTTACAATCATAAAACACTATCATTTATGTCTCAAACAATAAGGTGAGGAACTGAAAACTAAGATTCATGAAACTGTCAAATAAAAATAAACAGTAGTTATATATTTAGACTGTCTTAGACTATTACTTCATCTCTTTTTAGTTCCTTTTCCACAGGGGAAGCTATGCAGTGTTGGTGATTGAACCCAGGTCAATTGAACCACAGAAAAAAATAAGAAGAATTCACGATTTGAAGCCATGAGGCTCCAGAGTTTTGGAGGGAAAAACTCTTAGGGAAAAATGAATATTACAGATTTAGTCTCTAAACACTAGCAATGGATCCATTCACTCTATTTATTTGTGATTTGGAATTTTTCAGTTTTATGTTTTAGGAATTTACCCATTTCTTAGATCGTTCCATTTTCTGGCATATAATAATTTATAGTGAACCCTTAACAATTCTAGGTATAAATGTAACATGTCTTTCATTTCTGATTTTCATTGAGTAATCTCATCAAATTACAGGAGCTGCCTATTATTCTAGCTATTCTATAAAACACGCTTTAAGGGCTGAGCACATGCTTGGCATTCAGAAGGCACAGTTTTGAACCCCAGCACTATCCGGTTCCCTGAGCACAGCAGATGCTATTCCAGAACATCATACCAGAAATTATACCAAAGGGAATGTCTGCAATGTTCCCCCACAGGTGTGTGTGTTATCCTTGCATCTCTGTGGACCCAATCAGCCCCAGAGAATAACGGAACTTCCATCAACGGGAACCAAGGCAAACTGCCTTGGTTTCACCCTGAACCCCTTGGGCCCTGAGCTTCCGGGAACATCTGCAATGTCCCCCACAGGTGTGTGTGTTATCTTTGCATCTCCATGGACCCAATCAGCCCCAGGGAACAGGCCAGAACCATATACCCACATCCCAAAACTCAAAACCACTAGAGAGGCTAGCATGTCTCAGCGATCTTGCATGAGGTACCAGTGAACCTTTGTTCCTACATCTTACCACCTACCCAAACTCTGCAAACAGCCCAGAAACCTACTAACTGTACTATCTAGTTACCCAAGAACTCACATTTGAAACCTGTAATAGTATAATGGTAAAGCAACGCAAAATTCCATCAAGCTCTGTGAGTGAAGTCACTAGTCCAGATGAGCCAAGCAATACCAATGAGTTGTATAACCTCTCTGACAAGGAATTTCGGAAAGAATTGTTAAGGATGCATAAAGAACTCAAAGAAGCAATGGAATGCAAAATCAATAAAATACAAGAGGACATGAGAGAAGAAGTGAGGAAAATGCAAATGGAAATGACACATATTAAAGATAAGGTAAATGAAAGGAAAAACAGAGTGGAAGGCCACCATAGCAGAATAGTAGCTACTGAAGAAAGAATTAGTGATATAAAAGATGAATTCTAAAATTCTCTCCACAACACCAGAAGATAGAAAAAAAAGACTCACAATTAGCGAACAGAAAACAAGAGATAATCAGGATAAAGCCAGAAGAAACAACATACGGATTATTGGGGTCCCAGATGGGCAAAAGAAAACCCTGATGAAGAAGAAACTGTCAAAGCCATGAGAGCTGAGAAGTTCCCGAACTAAAGAATGCTTGCCTCAAGATCCAGGAGGCCCGTAGGATACCAGCTAAAAAGAAATGCCAACAAGAACACTCCAAGACACATCTTAATTAAAATGACAAAAACTATAGATAGAAATAGAATACTGAAAGCAGCAAGATCAAAGAAGGAAATCACATACAAAGGAACATCCGAAAGATTTACAGCAGACTTCTCTGATGAAATACTCCGAGCCCGAAAACAATGGTGGGATATTGTGAAAAGGCTCAATGAACTGCAGGCCTCACCAAGAATTGTTTACCCGGCCAGACTCACATTCAGATATGAAGGAAAGATACACAACTTTATGGATAAGCAACAACTCAGGAACTTCATGGACTCAAAACCAACTTTAAAAGAAGGACTGAAGGGTCCACTGTAATACAACCAAACCCAAAAAGCACAACAAGCAAAATCTGATGAAGATAATCTCTCTCAGTGTCAATGTTCTAAATGCACCAATTAAGAGACACAGAGTGACAAAATGGATTAAAAAATTGAACCCAACATTCTGCTGTCTACAAGAAACACATCTGAATAATCAGAACAAACACAGACTCAAAGTCAAAAGTTGGAAGACCATTCTCCATGCAAACAACTCCTAAAAAAGGCTGGGGTGGCCATATTAGTATCAGATAATATAGACTCCAGGCTGAAAAAGGTTAGAAGGGACAACGAAGGCCATTTCTTTTTAATTAAGGGGTATGTATACCAGGAAGAAATTACTACTACTAACATATATGCAACCAACGAGGGGCCAGCAAAATACATAAAACAACTGTTAAGAGACCTCAAAGCAGACAATAACAGTAGCACAATAATAGTTGGAGACTTTAACACTGCTCTATCAACGATGATAGATCAACAAGACTGAAACTCACCAAGAAAATATTGGCCCTGAAGGAAGAAATGGAAGAAAGAGAGCTAGTGGAGATATACAGGGCTTTTCATGCCAAAAGAGCCGAATACACATTTTCTCTAGTGCACATGGAACATTCTCCAAGATAGACCACATGCTGACCCACAAAGCATACCTCAATAAAATAACAAAGATATATATTGTGTCAGCTATCTTTTCAGACCATGATGCACTGAAAATGGAAGTTAACTGTACACAGAAACAGGGAGTCAAACCAAACACCTGGAAACTGAACAGCTCACTCCTGAACAACAAATGGGTCATAGAAGAAATCAAACAGGAAATCCAAAGATTTCTGGAAACAAATGAAAATGAAGACACCAACTATAAGAACTTGTGGGACATGGCAAAAGCCGTTTTAAGAGGTAAGTTTATAGCTCTGCAAGCATTCATCAGGAAACAAGAAAGGGCCCACATAAATAACCTGACCTCACAGCTAAAGACATTAGAAAAAGAACAACAAAAGGAGCCCAACCCAGGCAGAAAAAAGGAAATAATAAAACTTAGAGAGGAAATCAATGAGTTGGAAACAAAAAAAAAAACATTCCAAAAGATTAATGAAACCAAGAGCTGGTTATTTGAAAAAATAAACAAGATTGGCAAACCATTGGCAAGACTTGTAAGGAGAGGGAAAGAGAGAACCCAAATAAACATAATCAGAAATAAAAATGGTGACATCACAACAGAAACCGCAGAAATCCAAAAGATCATCAGAGATTACTTTGAGAGCCTGTATGCCATGAAACATGAGAATCTAGAAGAAATGGATAAATTCCTGAAGTCATATAACCTCCCACGGCTGAAACAAGAAGACCTCAAATACCTGAGGTAAGCCTATCACCATCGAGGAAATTGAAACATTAATTGGAAAGTCTGCCCAAACACAAAAGCCCATGTCCAGATGGATTCACTAGTGAACTCTACCAAACCTTTAAGGAGAACCTACTGCCAGTCCTTTTCAAGCTCTTCCAGGAAATAGAAGAAACAGAAACACTCCCAAACAGCTTCTACTAGGCACATATCACCCTGATACCCAAAGCAGGGAGAGAAAACACAAAGAAAGAAAACTACAGACCAATATTCCTGATGAACACGGATGCTAAGATCTTCAACAAAATACTAGCAAACAGAATCCAAAGACTCATCAAGAAGATTATACATCATGACCAAGTAGGATTCATTCCGGGAATGCAAGGATGGTTCAGCATTGGCAAGTCAATCAACATAATACATCGTATCAATAAAAGAAAAAATAAAAACCATATGATCCTATCAATAGGCACAGAGAAAGCATTTGACAAGATCCAGCACCCGTTCATGATTAAAACCCTCCAGAAAATGGGAATGGAAGGGACTTTCCTCAAGATAGTTACAGCCATCTACTAAAAGCCCACAGTGAGCATCATTCTCAATGGGGAAAAGTTGAAAGAATTCCCCCTGAGATCAGGGACAAGACAAGGTTGCCCACTCTCGCCTCTTTTAATCAATATAGTACTGGAAGTACTTGCTATAGCAATCATAGAAGAAAAGGACATCAAGAGCATCCAGATAGGCAAGGAAGAAGTCAACCTATCATTATTTGCAGATGACATGATATTATACCTAAAGAACCCTAAACTCTCTACCAAAAAACTCCTAGAAACAATAGACACATACAGTAGAGTGACAGGATACAAAATCAACATCCAAAAGTCGGTGGCTTTCCTATATACAAATAAAGAAAGAGAAGAAAGGGATGTTAAGGAAACAATTCCATTCACAATTCTGCCACAGAAAATCAAATACCTAGTGTATATCTAATACCGAGTGAAATCAAATACCAAGCATGTAAAGGACCTGTACAAAGAATACTACAAGACACTGCTCCAAGAGATAAAAGAGGACACAAGGAAATGGAAACATATTCCCTGCTCATGGATGGGGAGAATCAACATTTTCAAAATGGTAATACTCCCTAGAGCTCTGTACAGATTCAATGCTGTCCCTATAAGGATACCGATGACATTCTTCAAAAGAAATTGACCAAACACTCCTGAAATTTGTATGGAACAATAAACCCCCAAGGATAGCTAAAGCAATTCTCCGGAAAAAGAAGATGGGAGGCATCACCTTTCCCAACTTCAAACTGTACTACAAGGCAGTAGTAATTAAAACAGCATGGTATTGGAATAAAAACGGACCTGTGGACCTATGGAATAGAATTGAGTATCCTGACACCCAACCTCAAACACATGGTCATTTAATCTTTGAAAAAGGTGCAAGGAGTGTAAAATGGAGTAAGGGAAAGCCTCTTCAAAAAGAGGTGTTGGGAAAACTGGCAGCAACATGTAAAAAAATGAATTTGGACCTGTGTCTAACACCACGTACAAAAAATCAGATCAAAATGGATTAAAAATCTCAATATT
>JAJIBD010009357.1:0-53824 GCA_021461705.1 Cryptotis parvus | reverse complement strand
AAAAAGGCAAGCTAAAAAAAACACCATTTTGCATTCTTTCAAGTTTAATTACTGAATATTAATTTTGAGGGGCCGGAGAGATAATACATGGCGGAAGTTGCTTGCCTTGCACGCAGCCAACACAGGCTTGGAACTCTGCACTGTTTGTGGTCCGCTGAGCCCTGCTAGAGGATCCCTGAGCAGAGCCAAGAGCAGGCCTTGAGGAAATGCCGCCCCAAAAAAGAAAATCTGAAAAGGTATGCGAGACAACTCGCAATTGTTTCTGGGCCACACCTGGTGATGCTCAGGGGTTTCTCCTGTCTGACTCAGGCATCACTCCTGGCAGTGCTCAGGGGACCATACGGGATGCTGGGGATTGAGCCCAGGTTGACTGCATGCCAGGCTACTGCTCCTGTGACTTAAATAAAAATAAAATGACACGGGAGGGGTGCAGAGTGGGTGCACAGCGGCTAAGGCCACCCTGTGCATGTGGCCAACCTGGGTTCAATCCCCGCACCACGTATGGTCCCCTTTGCCTGCCAGGAGTACTGAGTATCTCAGGGATGACCAAAATCCAATTAAACAAGCAAACAAAAAAAGACTCAAAAACCCACCCACCAACCACACACATATACATAATTCAGAGAATCTGAGTATCAATTAAAGGACTAAAAAGATTTTAAAAAACTTACATTTTTTTTTTTTGGCTTTTTGGGTCACACCTGACAATGGGACAGCACAGCCGGTAGGGCATTTTCCTGCACACGGCAGACCCGGGTTCGATCCCTGGCATCCCATATGGTTTCCCGAGCACCGCCAGGAGTAATTCCTGAGTGCAGAGCCAGGAGTAACCCCCTGAGCATCAACAAGTGTGACCCAAAGAGCAAAAAAAAACAAACAAAAAAAAACAAAAAACCACATCTGTGCAGAGACAGGATAGGGGTTAAGGCTCTGGTCTGGCATGCAGCCAACCAGTTTGATCCTGAGCACCCCGAAAGACCCTTTGAGCACTGACAGGAGCAATTGGTAGCTGAACTCACAGCCAGGGAATAAGTTCTGAGCACTGTAAGGCAGAGCCTAAGCCCCTACCTAAGGAACCATACCTGTATATACTAGCATCTGAAACAGATAAACCATACAAAGACTGCGATATACAACACTCTAGAAAGGATGTACTCACACCCACAAACACGCTTCTCAGGACTACACCGTGCTGGGGTAACGCACACCGGATTCCTGCCACCTCGTCCCAGACAGTCGTTCCTGCAGTGTGAGTATAACTCCTTTCCTTCCCAAACTTGAGTCACTCAAGGTCCAAAGGCTGGGAAACAGGGAGCGAGAAGCCGCTGGCCTATCTCTGACCCTTAAAAGGGTGTCAGTTTTCTCTCAGCGGAGCTGAAATACAGCCAATAGGGCTCACAGTACAATCACCGACACCTGTGGTTTCAGAGCCGTTATGCCACAAGCCAGGAGCGACTGTCTGGGTCTCTCAAAATGAAACAAGCTCCAGGGGTCCCTTCGACACAGATACTCTCTCAAATCAGGGACCCACAGAGAAAAGCCTTTGGACATCTGGAATCCTGAGCCAAGTTCAATACTACAAAGACTGATTCCAGCCCCAAGAGGCACTTCCTGAATCAGGGCAGTTAGTGAGCACTGAAGGTGATTCATCCTGTATATTTCATACTTTCCTACAGTGGATGACCAAGGAGCTAAGTCTTTTTTGGGAAAAGAGGGTTGAGCTTTGGATCACACCAAGTTACTCCGAAATCACTCCTGGCAGTGCTGTGGGGACCATACGAGGTGCCAGGGATCGAACCCAGGTCAGCTGCATGCAAAGGCGCTACCGGCTGTACCATCTCTCTAGCTCCTCAGATTAGGCCTTATGGTCCCTAGAAGGAGCTAGACTGATTCTCCTGGATAATTGACAGCAAGGCAAACAACAACAGGTTTTTGGGCTTTGGGGTCAGGGAGCCCAAGACTGTGGGTGAGGGAGGAGGGCTTCTTCGGACCAGCAAAGGGTGACAAAAACCTGGGCCCAAGCCAGCCTACACGTGAATGTGGAGCGAGTCACAAGGATCTACGGCTTCGAGACATCTTATGCGGACGGCTTTCCGAGAAACTGTATTGATTTCAGACTGGGGAGCAACATACAGTATTTTTTTTTTTTTTTTTGCTTTTTGGGTCACACCCGGCGACGCTCAGGGGTTACTCCTGGCTCTGCACTCAGGAATCACTCCTGGCGGTGCTCAGGGGACCATATGGGATGCCGGGATTCGAACCTGGGCGGCACAGGCCGGCCAGCGTGCAAGGCAAACGCCCTACCCGCTGGGCTGCCGCCCGGCCCCTGGTATTTCTTAAAATAGGGGGGCACAGGAGGGAAGTCTAACTTACGGATGTTCGGGATCATGTATTCATACCAAAATGACGGAATCCCTGCCGGACCCCCCAAACACATACCGGTGCTGGGGACAGAACCCAAGACAGCCTAGTGCAAGGCAAGCGCCCTCTCTTCTGTACTATTGCTCTGTCCCAGGCAAGGCTTTTAGCTATTTGTTTTTTGGGGGGCGGGCTTTGGGGCCACACCTGGAGTGCTCAGGGTTACTCAGGTTCACTAATCTGGTCCAAGCCAGACGTTGCAGAGGACCATGAGGGGTTGGGATGGAACCCAGCCCCCAGCACAGTTCATCCAGCCATGGCCCCAGTTCAAGGCTCTTAAGTGCTTCCGCAATCACCAGTTATATGATCCCATTAAGGAATCATGTCTTACGACATTATTGATAAGGCTTAAGGCAGTAGGCACTTTTCTCTTTTTTTTTCTTTTTGGGTCACACCTGGCAATGCTCAGGGGTTACTCCTGGCTCTGCACTCAGGAATTACTCCTGGCACTGCTATGGGGACCATATGGGATGCCAAGGATCGAACCCGGTGGGCAGTGTGCAAGGCAAACACCCTACCCGCTGTGCTATTGCTCCGGCCCCGGCACCTTGTTTTTAAGATGTGAAAATTCATGTTCAATCAAGCTGCAGTCACCAATGCAATAATGGCTGGGCCAGAAGGGTCATCCCTGGCATTAGGCCCCGGGATTCAACCTGGTTATGCTTTACTGCCTCCAGCAAGCACAGAGGCGAACATGGAAGCATCCTAACTCCTGACTTTACACTACTGTTAACTTTTGTTTTCGTCTTTCTCTTTTGGGTCACACCTGGCGGGGCGGTGCTCAGGGGACCATATGGCATGCCCAGAATTGAACCCCGGTCAGCTGTGTGCAAAGCAAGCGCCCTGTCCACTGTACTATTGCCCATTCAGCCCCTACTGTTACTCCTTTCCCTTCAACTCCACGTTTCCCTCTGAACTTGTACAAAGAAAGCAGTGTCTGATGTGCTTTTCTGTAAGCCACTGTGTGTTGGGCAAATAAAGGGGAGCAGACATTCTAAACAAGGGTGATTGAGCCAATGAAAAACATGGTGGGACGCAGTCTAGAAAAATGGACCAAACGCGGGATGGGGTTGGTCTCAGCCCAGGTGAGCGCCCCCTGTACTATCCCTCGGGCCTGGCGGAAAGAGAGCTTCCAAGCAGGGGGTCTGGGGCTACTGCGGGAGACCCTTGACCAACCTGTCAACCTGTCAAGGGGTGCTCGCGGCCAGGCGGAGCCGGAGTGGAACCCGGGCCCCCCGACCCTTTGCTACCTTCCCGACCCGGGGGCTCGCAGAAATGACCCAGTTGACCCAGTTCTCCCGACACCGAGCATGCGACAGAGGGACACGGTTTGCAAACCGCCTGTTAGGTGGCGTCGCCGGCTTCAGAGCAAGTCACCCTGGCCCCACCTTCAGCCGGGGGCGAAGTTCCGGCCACTTTTCTCTGCGATACGCCCCGGGGACAATTTCTGGAGGAATCTCCAAGACCCTCTTAACCGCGTCCTCAAAGCCCAGGGTTTCGGTCCAGCAGGAGCCCCGGACTCGCTCGGCCTCTCCCCAGGGCAGCCGCGCCGCCCCAGACCCGGGGAGCCCGGACCACCCCGCACCCCCTCATCCAAGACGCCCAAACGTCTTCCAAGAGCTGGCCCCGCTCGGCCCGGCCGCCCAGGACCCCCGACCCACCTGCGGCCTCAGCGCCCAGCACGACCCCGGGCCCAAGGGCAGAGACGAGCCCAGCCACCAGCGCCGGCGGAAGCTGCGGGCCGCGGGCGCCGCCATTCGGCGCGTCGGCTGGGAGAGGGGGACGCCGCGACACGACCCCTTTCTCCCTGCGACAGCTAAAGTCTCATACTATTATCGTCGCCTTCACACTGGTAGAACCCTGACTTTGCATGAATACTCGCGAGCCAGAGAACCCGATGGCGGGTCTGAGCGCCCCCATTTCCCCCCTGCCCCGCCGGCACCCCCGCGCCCCGCAGTTGGTATCGCCCGGGGCTTGCCCCGCCTCCTCGTACCGCCTCCGCTGCCAAAATGGCGGCCGCCACCGGGGCCGTTCCGCCGCCTGCCCGTCCCTCGGCCCGCTGAGGCCTCTCCGCGCCCTGCTCGCTCTCCAACCGGGATCCCAGTAGGGGTTGGGAAGGGCAGTGGACGGCCTTAGGGAAGCCTGACGAGGCAAGTGTGAGGGCGGAAGGAAGGCGTGGGCAGTGGCGGGGAGGGGGCGCCCTCGGGGGAGAGCCGGCGCCGACCACGTCTCCCTGGACGCCGCGCCGTGGACGAGGGACAGAGAAGCGTCTCCTGCTGGACCGGGCACTCCCGGCGGTAGCGGCCTCCCCGGCGCCACCCACTCCGGGATCTGGGCGCTGCGGGGTCCCCCCCCACCCCCGGCTCCCCTTTGGCGCCCTCGCCCCGTGGCGCCCCCAGACCCAGCCGCGTCCCTGCGCGCTTTGGCCATCACCTCGGGGAGGGACATCCGAGGCCACCAGGCTTCGGCTCCGAAGACTGGAGGACGTGATGGCATCGGGCCTCTGCCCTCCCGCGCGTTCCCGCCAGCCGCACCCCGGGGCTGGTCCCCACTGACCCGGGGAACCCGCGTTCTCCCTCTGCTCGCCTCCTAGGGTGGTTTTTGTTTTTTTAAATAATTTCACACTCCCCAGCTGTTGCTGGGAAACTTCTGTCCACCTCGGAGTGGCATTTCCGCCTCTGAGGTTTGGCGCCCCCGTGGGCTTAGTGCCTGCCCCCCGTCGTTGACATCTGTGGGTATGGCCACCACCTGGGAGAATGGGATGGGGTGCGGGGTGTGACCTGGGCTCGCCTGGCCTTTGCCCCTCACCCAGCTTTGCAGAAGACCAGGAGCCCCTTCACGGCGCAGCCCGCAGCCATGGGCTGTGAACGCCTTGTGTGCACTTGGCGACAGCGTTACAAGGGAGCAGATCTGTGAGCTGGGCCAGGAGGGTCAAGTGACAGTGACCAGGCTTGTGAAAATCACGGCCCACAGCAGCACGGGGGGCGAGGCTAAGATCAGGGTGCAGGCTTGGAAGGTGGGGGGGGGAGAGCCCCCTGCGTGCAGGGCTGGGTGAAGCCTAAGGCACCACAGGGCAGGAATTGGCTGTGCTACAGAGGAGGTCAGGTTTTAGGAGAAGCCAGCGGCTCCTTTCTGGGGGCTTGTGGACATGTGCCCTTTCCTTTTTGATTTTGGGGCTCCACCTGGTGATACCAGCTCAGGGCTTACTCTTAGCTCGGCTGGGGGATCACTCCAGGTGTCCTTCAGGGACCCAGGTTGGCCATGTTCAAACAAATGCCCTGTGGGGGCACCCACTGTACTGTCAGCTCCAGCCTGATGTGCACTTCCTGGGTGGGTTGTTTACAGCTGACAGGAACACCTTGGAGCAAGAAAACTAGGTGAGAGGAAGTGCAGCCATTCAGGTAAGGCGGCGAGTAGGTAGGGACTGGCAGGTAGCCACGCTGCGGACTCTGGTAATACAGCGTTGGTGTGGTGACTGCAGTCTAGCCGTAGTCTTTGTCCAAGCAGAAGGGTGCCAGCCTGCTCTTTAGGAGGGTCTGGGTGTGTGGTAGTGTCCGTGCTGGTTCTGGACTCACGGTGGCCACCAGCTTCCTGCAGCTAGAGTTGAGAGGTGTAAACAGACACGTCCAGAGCTTAGTAGGAAAGACGGTATAAAAACCTCAGCACTTGTAAAGTGACGCTCACACCTGGATCCATAGCGTCTTGGCTGTTGGGTTAAATAAAGCCTCTTAAATTCAGGTCACAGGGTGGTTAGTATTTTCTTTTGCACATGGGCCCACCCTGATTCAAGTCCCCGCACTCTTGGTGTCCTGAGCCCCGCCAAGGAATGATCCCCTGAGCACAGAGCCAGGAGTAAGCCCTGAATATAGCCAGGTGAGGTCCCCGCCACCCACCCACCTGACCATCACTGTCACCTGTATAGCTTTCAGTATGGCCACAAAACATTTTCAGTGTGTGTTTGTGTGGCTTGCAGTCTAGCTTTGTGGGACCGAGGTCTCGCTAGTGGAGGTGAATGGGCAGGATGGGTAGGGAGGTGGCATGTGAGCTGGGCCTTGGGGTGAAGGTGGGAGCCCTGGGGACTGTGTGCCTAGATACTGGTGGCCAGGCACTTTGCTGTCTTTAAGCAGGAATAGATTGTGGGGGACTTGGGGGCACGGGCCAAGGTACAGGGTAATCAGAAGAGTTATGGAAGCCAGGGTTTAGGTCGGAGTGAAGGGAGGAAAGGCTGAGAAATAGAGAAGTGAGTGTAAAGGATGGAGGCCTCACCCTTATGTGCAGGCAGTTGGGATGAGAGAGGAGGGTGGGTGGCGCAGAGGCATTCTGGGATCCAATGGGAAACAGACTGTTGAAGAAGGAAGGGAAGCAGTCACACCAAGGAGTTTAGGCTCCGTGTTTAGGTAGCGACTAGCAAGTTCATGACATAGAGGAATAGAGTTCACTAGAAGCTAAAGAAAATATAGTTCCAGAATAGACTCCACAGAGTGGACAGGGAACGTGGTCAGCTGAGTAGATTCCCTTTCATCTTTTTCTGATCCGACAGGAATGTCCATCTTACCTGGTAACGGGTCTTAACCGTGTTCAACTGTTCCTGGAAGAGCCAGGCCACAGCCTGCCAGGCCTCTTGTGGCTGGTGCTTTTCTCTTCATGGGACTTTTGCATTTTTCTTTCCCGGGTTTCTCTTTGTGGGGAGTTGGCGCCCTTGCTTTCTGCCCTGTGGGGTGTTGCAGACCTTGTTTCAGTGCTGCCGCCTCCTTGGTGCTGGTGATACCTGTTGTGGCACGCAGGGTCACACCAGCTATGACCCCATTGACTGTCCTTCGCGCATTGGGTTAGTACCTGTAATCCAACACGTTTAAGCTTCATGGAAGATGCGCCATCATGGAACCATATCCTGGAGCCTATATAGAGCTTTCTTTGCATGTTTTGCTTATATCAAAGAATTTCAGGCCTAGGGCCAAAGTACAGTGGGTTAGGGCGTTTGCCTTGTAGTGATTCCCACCATCCCCTAGGGTCCCCCCCAGCACCTCCTGGAGTAACCCCTGAGCACTTCTGGGTGTGGCACCAAAACAAACAAGATCTTATTTCCTGAACTGCATATTTCAGCCCCTGGCTGGATGGCCAAATGGCGTATTGTTTACTTTATTTTTATTTTTTTCTTTTGGGGTCACACTTGGCGACGCTCAGGGGTTACTCCTGGCTCTGCACTCAGGAATTACTCCTGGCAGTGCTCAGGGGACTATATGGGATGCCGGGGATCAAACCCAGGCCAGCATAGGCCGGCTGCAGCGGCAAACGCCCTACCCGCTGGGCTATCACTCCGGTATTGTTTACTTTTAGTCTTTTGTTATCTTACCCTTGTTTTTTTTGCAAGGTTTAGTTTGCAACTGACCTCTTCAATGGCCAAAGCTCCTTAAATGGTCAGTTTTTTTTGTTGGGGGAATACTTTAAATTATACAACTATATGTTATATAACTGAATTATTGCTGATGTTCATCTTTTTCTTTTTTTGTGAGGGTCACATCTTAGGGTGTTCATCGGTTACTCCTGGCTCTTCGCTCAGGAATTACTCCTGGCAGTCTTGGGGGACCATATTAGATACTGAGGATTGAACCCAGGTCAGCTGCGTGCAAAGCAAATGCCCTACCCATTGTACTGTCACTCCAACCCCAGCTTGCGTTCATCTTAGGCAAAAACACATAAAACGCCACAACTGAAATGAATGTTTTGGTCAGAATGGGCTGAGTGCAGGCTTTGCATGCAGGCGAGCTGGCTTGAGCCCAGCACTGCACATTCTGAGCACTGTGGCCCGAGCCACCAGGAGCACTGCTGGGTGTGGCTCTACCCCTCCTCTGCCCCCCCTCCCCAAAGTCCTGCTGCTTTCATGAGACTGATTTCTTTGTTTTTTAGATTTCTAAAGAACTCTTCCTTTGATTCGTGGTGTTTGAGTCCATATATGACTGAGATATAAAGTAAGTAATGACTAATACAGACACAGCTTTGTTATACTGTGAGCAATTATAATAGTAATGTCTTCCGTTGAAATCTGGGTCTATCTGCAAAAAATAAAATGGTTTTATCATGCACAAAGCAGTTCATTCTGCAGGATACTTTGTGTTGGCACCACACTTGGTCCCCAGGCACCACCAGGTGTACTCCCTGACCCAATCCCCTCCCCCCAAAAAAAAAAAAAAAAAAATATATATATATATATTATAAAAAAAAGCTCTATCTGCTGAGAAGAAATTTGAGGCAGAGAAAACAAAACCAGTGACAGGTCAAAGCTGTATGTCCAGTTCGTAAAACTACGTGTCCGCCCAGGCACCTTCAGGTGTGTCCTGCAAAACCACAAAATAAAACAGCCCTGTTACAGATCTTGGGGCAATGAAGACAGAAGGAAGTTTGGGAAATAAAATGGTAAAAGTATCAGGACCGGCCGGGGGGTGTGGTTCAGTGGCCCAGCACGGGCTTTGCATGCAGGAGGTGTCAGGGTTCCGTGTCCGCCACCATCACGCAATGACAGCACCCAGGTGAACTCACTGGTGGGTGCCGGAGCAAAGTAAAGAGTCCAGGTGAAATGTCGAGCTCTGGGGCTGGGTGGGGTGCTTGAGAGGAAAAGCCCAAGTCTCCTTAAAGGTGAGGTGGAGAAAGAAGAATTAGCAAAGGAGGCCAAGGGCCAGTGAGAGGAAAAGCCAGAAGTTGGCCTAGAGCAGACGTTTGGAGAAGCGATTGCTGAAAGCTGCTACTGTTTCCGATAAGTTGGCACCAGAGAAATGTCTGTTGACTTAAGCTGTATAGAGACATGTGGTGTTTCTTTTCTGTTTTCTCTTTTCAGTACCAGGGGTCAGACCTAAGGCCTCGCCCTGCCAGCCACATACTCCGCTGCTGAGCTCCGGCCTGGCACTTCCGTTGAATACAGGTTCGTCAGCCACCTTGGGAACAGCACTTGTAGAGCTGTGTGGAAGGAAGAGCCATTGGTGACAGGAAGTCGGAGAGATGTGGCGGGGACTGGGGACAGGGGTCCCTGAGAGTTGGGCAGGGAAGAGGCGTGTGGGTTCCTGGTCCGGCTTCGCTGCCACACTCGCGGCCAGGAGTGATAGGGAGCAAACGCCTGCGCAGTTGACACCTTTGCGCTGAGCTTTCAGCGGCTGCAGTCAGGGTGTCCGCTAGGTGAGTGCGGCTGGGGCACAGGACGACTGCAGCACGGCTTCAGCTCCCTCGACACCCCCTTTCCGCCGGAGAAGTGCAGCAGGGGCGGCGACGCAAGGGGCGCAGGATTCCTGATGCAGATGGGCTTTGTTTCGTCTTCTTGGGTCACACCCGCTGATGCCCAGGGGTTGCTCCCAGCTCTGCAGTTAGGATTTACGCCAGGCGGTGCTCGGAGACCATATGGGATGCCGGGATCGAGCCTAGGTCTGCTGCGTAGAAGGCGAGCACCCTACCCGCTGTGCTAGCGCCCGCCCCCTTTTTAATCCATTAGCCATCATTGCGCATCTCGGAAACTGTCCACTATTGCCAGAGCTTTCGTGGCCCCCCGATTCAGTTATGTGACCCCGTGGGGTGGCAAGCAAGTGGGCTTGGCAGCGGTCTCTGGCGAGTTTGTGAAAGGTTATCCTGGATCCTGGAGCAGCGGGCAGGTGGGGCTGGAGCGTGGCACGGCGAGGCCCAAGGATGGCGCAGAGGGGGTGGGAGTATGGGGCAGGTCGGGATTGGTGAGAGCCGCCCCCGGCAGAGACCACCCAGCACAGCTCAGGGCCGTGGTTAAGGGCAGCAGTGGTGGCTGAAGTGAAGATTATTGGCGTTGAGAGAGGGGAAGCAGGTTCAGGCCCATGAGGAAGTACGAGTCCCAGGACCGCGGCGGAGGGGGGGGCCTCGCGGAAGGAGGAAGGCCTGGTTCCTAAGCCCCGGACCATGTACGTGCTTGCTGGGCCCTCCGGGAGACGGGTCGAGAAGCAGGGAAGGTCAGGGTGGGAGCAGGTGAGGGGCTCCTTAGAAGCCGTGAGAGCCCCTGGCGAGCTTCGCCCCTGGTTCAGGGGTGCACATGGGAAAGGCGGCGACGAGGGGCTCAGCTCTGTAACATGCACCAGGAATTGCGGCCACTGGGGCCCACGCCTCCTTGGCTTGTTTTGGGGGCCACTCCCAGGGATGCTCAGGGGTTGCTCCTGGCTCTGCACACAGAAATAACTCCTGGTGGGCTCCAGGGATCGAACTCGGGCTGGCTGCATTCGAGGCGAGGGCCCTCCCTGCTCTACTATGACTGGCCCCTAGGAGAGAGAAAACATGAGGTGACTAAAGGTAACACGTCAGTGTTCCGCACAGAGCTGTAGGAAGAAGGCACGGAAAGGCCCTTAGGGAAGAGTCCATTAATTCAGCTTACATTTACTTAATGAGGAAATTTTCCAACTTCCTTTTGTTGTTGGGGTTTGGGGGCCAGAGCCAGCAGTGCTGGGGCCTGCTCCTCACTCTGTCCTCGGGAATCACCCTGGCCAGTGCTTGGGGGACCACGAGGTGCCAGAGACTGAGCCACCAACTCCTGGAGCCCTGTGCTCTCTCTGCCCTCTCCTCACGCCTCTGGCGGTGCCCTATCTCCCATGGATTGGGAGACACTGGCAATGAAAGGCGCCTTAACTTGTCCAGAACCGCGGAGGAGCCGGTGCCTCCTGTGGGTTTGTCGGCGTCCGAGGCCCACTATTCCTCATCCCAGTGGGGAGCCGGTGCTTTAAACCTAGCCAGCGGAGGAGTGTAATGATACTGCCATTTCTTTTGAAGGGATCCTTTAGATGATTGTTGCTGGACCAAGAAAACAAAATGACGTCTATCATCAAGCTGACGACTCTCTCCGGGCTGCAGGAAGAGTCTGCCCTTTGCTATCTGCTCCAAGTGGATGAGTTTAGGTTCCTGCTGGACTGTGGCTGGGATGAGCACTTTTCCATGGATATTATAGATTCCCTGAGGAAGTGAGTTCCCTTTTTATTTTCTAAACTTCTGGCACATCAACTTCTCTGGTAGTAGGCCTTCTTTGCCCAGGGGTGTGGGGGAGGTCACACCTGGCAATGCTCAGGGGTTACTCCTGACTCTGTGCTCAGAAGTTACTCTGGCGGTGCTCGGGGACCATATGGGATGCCGGGGATCGAATCCGGTCTGCTGCTTGCGAGGCAAACGCCCTCCCTGCTGTGCTGTCGCTCAGGCCTCAGTAGTAGCCATTGTGATGTTGCACTGTTTGCCATTTTGGTCTGATTTAGCGCACAGCAAAAAAACTTTGTTTTCCTCATGTCGAAGAACCCGTCCCTGCCAGGTTGAGTTGATTCCCTACTTTGGTTGGAGTTCAGCACACTCTCACTTTGCTGTTTGGTTTTTATTTATTTGTTTGTTTTGTTGTTGTTTGTTTATTTTTTCGGCTTTTTGGGTCATAACTGGCGATGCTCAGGGGTTACCCCGCTCTGCACTCAGGCATTATTCCTGGCGGTGCTCGAGGGGACCATATAGGATGATGCTGGGGATCTAACACTGGTCGGCCGTGCAAAGCGGATGCCCTCTCTGCTGTGCTATTGCTCCAGCCCCCACACTCTCACTTTTAGGTTGTCATTGTGACTTGCCTCATGGATCCACATGGAAACTTGGCACCTGACTTGTAAGGAAGTGAGGTGATGTCTGTAGGAATGTGGAGAAAGGAAAAGCCTCCGAGGGCTTGGACCTGCCCGAACACATGCACGTCCCCTGTGTCTGGGTGCTGGGTGCTGAGCATGGGCGCTGGGGGGTAGGGGATCATTCCAGACTAATGGTGGTGGGGGGGAGGACGAAGAGAACTAGAGCTTGGAACAGCACTTTTTTTTTCAATTTTTTTCCTTGGTTCATTGATGAGTTCGGGTATTAGTACAGTGAACTTGATGCTGAATTCAGGTTTTAGTATAGTGAACTTCGTTGATGAATTCAGGTCTAAGTATGATGGCTATGCAGCCAGACATCAAGCTAAAAATTGTCTTGGGCAAAAAATCTACAATGGGGGCCAGAGCGATAGCACAGTGGTTTGACCCCCCAACATCCCATATGGTCCCCTGAACATTGCTGGGTGTTACACAGAAACAAAAACATGAACAAAAAATTCAGTGAATAGTGCTGTTGAAAGAGGCTGTCAGTGGTCTCTGAAACACCAGCTGACGCTCAGATCTTGAGCTGAACTCGGGAGGGTCACACCCGCAATGCTCCAGTTACTCCTGGCTCTGCACTCAGGAATTATTCCTGGTGGTGTTCATGGGACCAAATGAGAAGCCAGGGATTGAACCCGGATCGGCCGTGGTGCAAGGCAAACGCTCTCCCCACTGTACTACAGCTTCTGCCCCAAGAGCGTGGTCATGTGAAATCATGACCGCACAGCACAGCGCCTTCTGTTGCACGTCAGTGTGTCCAGCCCCTAAACCATGTGTTGTAGTGTAGGAGTTAGGGTTGTAGCAGCAGTTGGGATTTCAGTGGTCGAAATCGATAGGTGTCAATGATTTTTGAGCTGGAGTTTTGCTCTTCCACGTCGGCTTAGTTTTTATTCCAGTATCCTCAAGGCGTCTGGGTTGGCTGGTGAGGGCTAAGCACCTTCCTTTCCCTGCCCCAGGAGCTTGGCGCTGTTGTCACTGTAATGTGTTCTCCTAGGCACGTTCACCAGATTGATGCTGTGTTGCTGTCTCACCCGGACCCTCTGCACCTCGGCGCCCTCCCTTATGCCGTGGGGAAGCTGGGGCTAAACTGTGCCATCTATGCCACGATTCCCGTGTACAAAATGGGACAGATGTTCATGTACGACCTCTATCAGGTAACACAAGCAGCGGAGCATCGAGTTTCACTCTCTCACAGCAATCACTTGTTTGCGCCGTGCTGGGGATTGAAGCCGGAAAGGAACCGGGCTGTCCCGTGTCCAGGGCAGGTGCTCCCTACTGAGAGCTACATCCCTGGTCCCTCTGGGGGTCGCTTTTAATCTTTTATTTCTTTTTGGGTCACACCCGGCAACACTCAGGGGTTACTCCTGGCTCTTCGCTCAAGAATTACTCCTGGCGATACTCAGGGACCATATGGGATGCCAGGGATTGAACCCAGGTAGGCCGCGTGCAAGGCAAACGCCCTACCTGCTGTGCTGTCGCTCCAGCCCGGAGGTCACTTTAATTTGAAAGCCTCTGAGCTGTGTTCGGGGGCCCAACAGCCACTTCTGGTGATTCGTGGCTGACCGGGCTAGACCGCTGCGTGCTCAGGCCCCAGAGATGCTGCTCGTCACAGTGCCGTGGCGCCTGCCAGGCGGTGCCGGGGTTCGGACTCTGGCCAGGACTGAGCTGTTTCCCTGGCGCCTGCACATGCCACTTTACACCTCCTGTTGTGTCTCCCTAGTCACGACACAACACGGAAGATTTTACACTCTTCACCTTGGATGATGTGGATGCCGCCTTCGACAAAATCCAGCAGTTAAAGTTTTCTCAGATCGTGAATTTGAAAGGTAAAGTCGTTTCTAGCAGTAAATAACTGGACTGATGCGTTCTAGTTTGAGGAAACTGCAAGGGGGCATTTATTGTAAAGATGATAGTCAATATGGGGGAACTAAAGCTTAGTGTTGTGACCTGTATTAAAAATAAAGTATTTTAAAATAGGGGGAAAAAGAGGGAGGGGGAATTATCACCAGCATGCCCCGAAGAATAGGTTGTTTCTGGTTGAAACTCTGCTCATCCCCAAGAGTCATTTGGGCTTTTAAATATTTGGGAGCGGTGGGGGGGGGGTGGTGGTTGTTTTCGTGGCCGGCGGCCGCCGGCCGGGGTTTGTCCTCCGCTATCCCTTTTCCCCCCCCGGCCCCCGGGGATATGTGTAGTGGAGAGAGAAAAAAACCCGAATGCTTGGTTTGCCCCAAAAAAAAAAAAAAATATTTCAGTCTAAATATGGGCAGAGTGGTATGGGCTCAGGCCTTCACACATGTAACTTGGGAAGGGCTTGTTGCATGCTTGTTGTGTGGACAGAGGTGATAGGCCAGGTCCGCCTCCTGGGAACCGGGTTGAAGAAGACCTAAAGCAGGGGCTGGAGGGATAATCCAACGGGAGGGCGTTTGCCTTGCACACGGATGACCCAGGTTCGATCCCCGCATCCCAAATGGTCCCCTGAGCACCACCAGGAGTGCAGAGCCAGGAGTAATCCCCTGAGCATCGCTGGGTGTGACCTAAAAAAAAAATGCTCCTGGCAGTGCTCGGGGACCATCTAGGATGCCAGGAATTGAACCCGGGTGGCTGTGTATAAGACAAACGCCCTACCCATTCTACTGTTGCTCCAGACCCCACAATTACATTAAAGAAATTGGGGGCCGCACCTGGTGGCACTCAGGTTGCTCCTGGTGGCACTCAGGGGGCTGTGTGGTGCCTGCATCGGACGGGGCCTTCGCGCCCCCAGCTCTGCGCCTCTTGAGCTGTCTCTCTGGGACTCGGGATTTCCGTAATTGTGGGCCTTGGGGGTGAAGAAAGAGCCAACTGTACAGATTTGGCCAGGAAGTGGCTAGCAATCATCTCTCCAGGTGGTCTTTGTTGTTTTGGGCCGTACCTGGCAGTGCTTAGTGCCTCCTCTTAGCACACAGGAGACCATATGCTGTGCTGGGATCGAGCCTGGGTCTGCCATGTGCAAGACAAGCATCTTTGCCCCTCTTTGATCCTCAGCCCTTAATTATTTTTGTGGAATGGATGCTTCATGTAGCGAGGTTTGAATTGTTGTTTGGCAACTTCAAACTTTGCAAAAATGGAAATACTTGATTTAATAATTGAAATAATAGTTCAATATAAATGATAAAATATATTGTTTCATCCAAATTGCCTGTTAAACCCATTAAAAGGTAGCTAGCCAGACAGTAACCTTCCATAAACTCAATCTCTGACGATGATCATTCCCTTCTGAACATAGGTAAAGGGCATGGCTTGTCAATCACCCCTCTACCAGCTGGTCACATGATAGGTGGAACCATATGGAAAATTGTCAAGGACGGAGAAGAAGAAATCGTGTATGCCGTTGACTTCAACCACAAGAGGGAGATGTAGGTATATCAAGACAGACGCTAAAGGGCATGCAGTTGTTATTTCTCTTTGATGGAAAATCAGAAGTTCAGGACCAGAGCGATAGTGCAGTTTACCTTGCACGTGGCCAACCCGAGTTCAGTCTCTGGCATCCCATATGGTCCCTGAGCACCATTAGGAGTAACCCCTGAGCATCGCCGGCGTGATCCAAAAAAGGAAAAAAAAGGAAATGAAATAACATTTTCTTTTCTTTTTTTTTTTTTTTTTTTTTTTTTTTTGCTTTTTGGGTCACACCCGGC
This sequence comes from Cryptotis parvus, assembly GCA_021461705.1. Taxonomy (NCBI): domain Eukaryota; kingdom Metazoa; phylum Chordata; class Mammalia; order Eulipotyphla; family Soricidae; genus Cryptotis; species Cryptotis parvus. The sequence continues at coordinate 38,091 of JAJIBD010009357.1, read as the reverse complement.
GATGCTCAGGGGTTACTCCTGGCTCTGCACTCAGGAATTACTCCTGGCAGTGCTCGGGGACCATATGGGATGCCGGGATCGAACCCAGGCTGGCACAGGCTGGCCACGTGCAAGGCAAACGCCCACCCGCTGGGCTATCGCTCCGGCCCAATTTTTTCCTTTTATTTCTTTTTGTTTTGTTATTTTAGTGGTACAGGTGTTGAACTGTGGACCTCATTCATGCATGTCCATAAAGAGGTGGGGGAGAAAGAAAACAGTTTCGGAAAGATGATAACAGTAAAATAAGTATCAGTAGAAGAAACTGACCCAGCAAATGTAGTACAAATACAATAGAATATTTTTACAATTGCTAAAAAACTAGGTTTAGGGAAAGCATTTTTATTTATTTTTTTTTTAATGAATCACAGTGAAATACACAGATACACAAGTTGCTCATGATTGGGTTTCAGTTATACAATGTTCCATCACTCATCCCTTTACCAGTGCACATTTCCCACCACCAGTGACCCTGCCTCTGTGGTAGCACTCCCCCACCCACCCTCTCCTCCTCCCTCCTCCTTTTGGGCAATATGGTTTGCAATATAGATACTGAAAGGTTATCATGTATATCTTTTAAAGTCATTGCGGGCCAAAGCGATAGCCCAGCGGGTAGGGCATTTGCCTTGCATCGCGGCAGGCCCATGCCGGCCTGGGTTCTATCCCCGTATCCCATATGGTCCCCCGAGCACCGCCAGGAGTAATTCCTGAGTGCAGAGCCAGGAGTACCCTGAGCATCACCGGTGTGACCCAAAAGGTAAAAAATAAGATAAAATTAAAAAAAATAAAGTCATTGAAGAGGTGTTGGAGTGATAGTTCAGTGGGAAGGTGTTTGCCTTGAACATGGCCAACCTTGGTTGGTCCCCAGTATCCCATATGGACCACCCCCTGAGCATTGTTGGGAGTAATCCTGAGTGCAGAGCTAGGAGTGACCCCTGAGCATCGTCAGGTGAGACCCAAAAAGAAAAAATAAAAGTTATTGAAGGGAACCAAAATATAGAACTGAGTATGTAGCCCATGGAATGTCATCTTTGTCTATGAATATTGCATAGCATATACGAAACATTTATGTCACTAGAATAATAGAATATGGCAGAAGATATCAGGAGTTTTCCTGGTGACTCTGCTCGGGAAGATGTTTATTTTCCTCTTTGCTTCTTGTTTTGTTTTCTGGGCCACACCCAGCTGTGCTCAGGACTTACTCCTGATTCAGCTCAGGGGTCACTCCTGGCAGTGCTCGGGGACCACTTGGGCTGCTAAGGATTAATCCTGGCCTAACGGCATGCAAGGCAACACCCTACCCGCTGTGCTGGCTCCCGCCTCCCTCTCTGCTTTTTAAAAATGTACCAGATTTTCTTATTAATGAGCATGGTTTTGTTTCTTTTTTAATTAGAAGAAGAACTAAAAGAAGTTGCTTAATTTGGAGGTATGAAAAGTAATTATAGTTTATTTGAAGTGATATAATTCTTTAAACTTTGTTTCAGCCACTTAAATGGATGTTCCTTGGAAATGTTAAGCAGACCCTCCCTGCTGATCACAGACTCGTTTAACGCCACATATGTGCAGCCTCGGAGGAAGCAGAGAGACGAGCAGCTTCTGAGTATGTGTTACACGATGTCCCTTTCAGGGCTGTGTCCGGCCTTGTATGAATGAGCTGCTTATATTAGCCCTTTGTCAGATGAGGGGCAGGCAAATATTTAATCCCAGTCTCCGGGATCTTTTTTTACTGTGTCATTGATTCTCTTGCAGTGCATAAGCTTTTTAATTTCATATATTCCCATTTGTTCATTCTTGTTTCTGTTTGCTTGAACTCTAGTATTGAGTCATTGAAGATGCCTCGAGATTTGTTGTCATAAAAGAAGGGATTCTTTCTGTGTTTTCGCCAATATTATTTATGGAGTCTGCTGTCGAGGGCTTTAACCCATTTTGAATTCGGTTTTATTTTTTGGCTTTTTGGGTCACACCTGGTGACAGTGCTTCGGGTTTACTCCTGATTTTGCTCTCAGGAATTACTCCTGGAGGTGCTCTGCGGACCACTGGGATGGCGGGATCAAACCTGGGTCAGCCATATGCAAAGGCAAACGCCTCCCCACCATGCTGTTGCTCCTGCTCCTCATTTTGGATTCATTGTATGTGGTCTGAGAATGGAGTCTGAGCTCGCTTTTTCACATGTGACCAACCAGTTTTCTCAGCACTGTTCATTGAGGAAGCTTTCCTTGACTTCTGCATACTCTGCTCTGGGATCTGTCTCTGGACTCTCAGTTCTCTTCCACTGGTCTGAGGGTTTGACCTTATTCTGGTACCACGCTGTCAAATTACTACAGATTTATAGTATAATTTAAAGTTTGGGAATGCGAAGCCTCCCATCTTCTTTCCGTAGGATGGCTTAGACTATTTGGGGATGGTGGGGGTTATTCTCGCATATAAATGTCCACACCATTTGGTGTATATCTGGAAGAGATTGATTTTATCAAATTTTTTTTTTCTTGCTTGTTGAGTCACAGCCAGTGATGCTCAGGGGTTACACCTGGCTCTGCACTCAGGAATTACTCCTGGTGGTGCTTGGGGCCATCTGGGATTCGGGATTGAACCTGGGTTAGCCATGTGCAAGGCAATTGGCTACCCGCTGTACTATCATACCGGCCCCTGGCCAAATATTTTCAAGCAGACTGCCACTTAGGGCAAGGAGACCTTATTTATAAAGGTATTTTTGTTGGCTGAGAGATTGTGAGCTATAGTGTACTTTGTAGATACACGCTTTTATATTTGTGTAAATTTAGTGTAAATTTGTGTAAATTTAGAACAAAGTTTCTTGGGGTGGCAGGTGAGGCCCTGGCCGGAAAGCCCAGACTGTGCCTTTGGCCTAGTCGTCCCGAGTTCCCAGTCTCCCATTCAGATTGTGTCTCGGGTTACATGGGAAGGGTGGGAAGCCACTGATTGATGATTTATCAGTGAAAAAGAATTAAGGAATAATGGCATTGGTGCCGGAGTAATGGTACAGGGGTGGAGCGCTTGCTTTGCACCCAGGTTTGATCCCTGGCATCCCATGTAGTCCTCTGAGCCTGCGAGGAGTGACCCGTGAGTTCAGAGCCAGGAGTAACCCCTGAGCCTCACCAGGTGTGACCCCAAAACAACAATAAAAGACACTGCCTTTCACTGCTATGAAGACCCATTGCACGAGAGTGAGAGGAGAGAGAGAGAGAGAAAGACAACTGTAGTGAGTTGATTGAAATTCAGTTATCTTGTACCTGAGCCAGAAATTGCGTGTGTGAGTGCATGGTCTCTATGGTAAGACCCGGGCGGCGACGCCTCTCTTACTCTACAGCGCTGTCATTGTCACGCTCTCCGGGCATCTCACATTCTTGTCTCCTAGCAAATGTCCTGGAGACTCTGCGTGGTGACGGGAATGTGCTAATCGCCGTAGACACTGCAGGCCGAAGTTTGGAGCTCGCACAGCTGCTCGATCAGATCTGGAGAACTAAAGATGCCGGCTTGGGCGGCTACTCCCTGGCCCTTCTCAACAACGTCAGTTACAATGTGGTGGAGTTCTCCAAGTCCCAGGTGGGTTTTCCTGTTCTTTGCAGTGACGCTTGCTGTGATGATTTGACCTAAAGAAAGCAGTATCTTTGTGGCCCTTTGGCTCTTTATTTCTCTGTTAAAGAGATTTCTTAGGAATGTTTCTTAGGAATGAGTACCTAGTTTGATGTTCGGGCCACACCCAGCGTTGCTCAGGGCTTATTCCTGGCTTTGTGCCCAGGGATTACTCTTTGCAGACTTGGGGGATCTTAGAGGTTCTGGGGATCAAACCCAGGTCAGCCACATGCACGGCAGACACTCTGTTCACTGTACTATCTCTTTTGCCCAAATAGATTATAATTTTGTCCTCATTTTACAGATGGAGCAAGTTCCTTAAGTAACTCTTTGTGTCGCAATCTTTAAAATAGGGCAAGGGGCCAGAGTGGCAGTGCAGCGGGTATGTGCTTACCATGTGTGCAGTTGGCACGGGTTCAATCCCTGGCACCCCTTAAGGTGCTCTGAGCACCACCAGGACTTAGCACTGAGCACAGAGCCAGGAGTAAGCCTTGGATACCACTGGGTGTGGCCCAATACGCAAGCAAACAATCACTGTATCACTGTCTTCCCGCTCATCATCGATTTGCTCGAGCGGGCCCCAGTAACATCTCCATATGTCCTGTCTCATGCTAGTAGAGCCCAAGGCACCTGCTTGAATATAAAGAGCCTCAATCCATTCCAGAATGAGGTCTATAATTGTTACTGGTATTTGGCATATATATCAAATACAACACGGGTAGCTTGCCAGGCTCTGCCGTGCAGTAGCATACTCTTGTAGGCATCTCTAAGTCCAGCATTTATTGATGAACCACGTAGCTGCTTGCGCGCGTGACCTGGGCACTCGATAGGCTGGTCTGCTGGGTGGAGGTCTGACGAGAGAGAAGTCTGGATGTGGAAAATGGAGGCCCTCATGGAGTGGGGGGGTCGTCTGGCCTGTTGCGAGGCTCTGCTGGGGTGGTGGGCCAGGGCTAGAACCCACCATCCCCTCCCGGGCGCCTCGTGAGCAGCTGGTCACAGGGAGAGCCAGTAGCAGCTCTGCCCCATGTCGCAAGCAAACAAATAAAGTAAAATTGGGGCAAGGGTGTGTCTCTGTGGTACAGCACCAGCCTTGCACACATCAGACCTGAGTTCGATCCCTGGTCCTGGAAAACTGACCAAGTACTTGGCGTGGATACTAGCACATCCGCACAGTTTTGAAATTTGGGGTGTGAGACCTGTGGTAATCAGACACCCACCTGAGTTGGGGGTGATGGGGAGCTGGAGGGCCGCAGGGCAGGGTGGGGGGGTCTGAAAAGTGTGTGCCTCCCGAGGCTTCCTGCTGCTCTCTCTGAATTTCCCCCGGTTGCTGGGGAGGAGTTGGGGCGGTCTCACGCAGTTATGACCCTGGAAAAGTGGGGGTGGGAGACACAACAAACAATCTAGCCCATAGGATATAAATGTTCGATTTTAGTTTTTCTTTTCCTTTGAATTATTTCTTTCCTCAAAATAGCGTTCTCTGGGGTGTTTTTGTATTTTGGCCATGCAGAACCCAAGGCCTCAGACATTAAGGCTAGCGTCCTGCCACTGACCACATCCACGGTCTGGGCTAGGGTGCTCTTCTAGAAATTACATCCCCTTTGGGAAGATTTAAGGTGACAGCACCTGAAACGTAATGCAAAGTTGGATTTATAGAGATGAATATTGGGGCAGGGACCTTTAATCTGGAGCAGAAGATCCGCAAACCAGCTGCTTGTCAGAGCCCTGCACGTGTCAGCAGCGCTGGTGGAACAATGACATAAAAGGAGTTAGAACTTAAAATGGGCCATACTCTCCCACTGTGGTCAATTGAAAGTCACCCTGGAGTGTTGGCTGATCACGGTCCTCCCTCCGTATTAGGTCGAGTGGATGAGTGACAAGCTGATGAGATGCTTTGAGGACAAAAGAAACAACCCGTTCCAGTTTCGCCATCTCTCCCTCTGCCACGGCCTTTCCGACCTGGCACGAGTCCCCAGCCCGAAAGTGGTGCTCGCCAGCCAGCCGGACCTGGAGTGTGGATTTTCCAGGGATCTCTTCATTCAGTGGTGCCAGGACCCAAGAACTCCATCATCCTAACCTACAGAACCACCCCTGGTACCCTCGCCCGCTTCCTCATCGACAATCCGTCCGAGAAATTCACAGAAATAGAGGTGAGCCCCTGAATGTGTCTGAGGAGGCGTCATTCCACATCATGGCTCTGTACCAACACCAGTGGCCAAAAAGCGACTTGAAAGCGGCCAAGGATTCTTAGGGTTTTCTGGTTGGTTGGTTTTGAGCCACAACTGGTGATACTCAGGAGTTGCTCCTGGTTCTGGGGCCAGGAATTACTTCTGGGGCTGCTGCGGGCAGGGGGACCATATGGAATCCTGGGATCGAACCCAGACTGACCACATGCAAGGCAACCAAGCACCTTCCCTGCTGTACTATTGCTCCAACCCTTTAGAGTGCTTTTAATACACGCTGTTTCACACTTAATTGGAAACAGACCCTTGCTCAGACCCTTCTGCACCCATATCCGTGACCTCTGTCTTCTCGGCCTCTTTTCAAAAACTTGCTTTTCATGCCATCCCTCCATTGGAATCTGGCGCTTTCTGGGACGATGTTCTTTTCTCTCTTGGGCAGAGGGTTTTTTTTTTTTCTGTTTTCTCTCATGATTCCTATATTTTGGGTGGGCTGGGCCAGGGCTCCTTGTTCTGTTCTGAAGCTTTCAGGTCATTTCTCTTCTCTAGCTCAGGCGAGCAACTGAGCAGTCAGTGGCCTCTGAGGTTTCCTGCTCTCCCTGCCCTCAAAGATCAGCAGAGAGTGAGACCATCTCACCCGAGGTCAGCCGGCCTCCGCGCCTCCTGGTGTGCAAGACTCCGTCCTCGAGGCAGTGGTTCTGGGCTCCTTATTTTTCATTTTTAAGATTTTTAAAAATTTTAGGGGGCCACATCCCACAATACTCAGGAACTCTACCTGGATCTGCCCTCAGGAATTATTTCTGGTGGTCTTGGGGGACGATATGGGATGCCAGGGATCAAACCCAGGTTTGTGGCATGTAAGGCAAACTCCCTACCTACTGTACTATCACTCCGGCGGAGGAAAAGTCCACTTAGGTCCACTGACATAAATTTTCTTTGTTTCTTTTTTTGGGGGTCCACACCTAGCAGTGCGCAGGGGTTATCCAGGAATTACTCCTGACAATGTGCGGAACCGTATGGGATGCCTGGGGATCACACTGGGGTCGGCTGTGCAACGCATATGCCCTCCCCGCTGTACTGCCGCTCCAGCCGCACTGACGTAATTTTTTGAGGAAAAGGCCGCCCACTTCAGCCTTCCCTTCCCCTGCTCCTCCCGTCCGCTACCACGAGCCTTTCTCACTCCTCTGTGACCACACCGCCTCCGACCTGGGCCTCAGGCTCCCATTTTGTCCTCACCGCTGACTTTCTTTGCTTTTCTCTCTTGCTCCGTTTTCCCATGGACTTGCATGAACCTTGCCAAGGGGTCTATTCCCTCTTCCTCATTCCCTCACAGTCCTGTTGGAGTCACTCGTGATTCTGTAGGTATGGTGTGCACCCTTCTTTCTGTGTCTGTCCTCCCGGGGCAAAGCCTCTCTCAGCTCTCTGTGAATTGCTAGCCTCACCTATGTCTGTCCCCAAGCAGTTGATTACTGACCTTAAACACATTGAACCCACCCCTGTGGGCAGGTTCTTCTTCACATTCTTGAACCTGCATCTCAGAATGGCCCACCGATACCCGGGAGCATTCTGTGGATACCCCAGTCGGATGGTGGATCCTTCTCCCACCAGCCTCCGGCTCCTCCTTGCCTACAGAACATGACCTTGTTCCGGAAGGTGCTGTCCCCCCCCATCCCCAGATGGCTGAAAAAATATTTTTTTAATTGAATCACCTTGAGATAGACCATAAAGCTGTTCACGATTGGGTTTCAGCCATACAGTGTTCAACACCCGTCCTTCCACCAGTGCACATTTCTCAGCACCAGTGCCCCGCTTCCCTCCCATCCTCCCAACATGCCTCTCTGGCAGGCACTTGTCTTCTCCCCCCCCACCCTCTCTCTCTCCCCCCATTATGGTTTTCAGTACAAGCACTGCAGGATTGTCGTGTGCATCCCTTTACCTGCTTTCAACATTCAGTTCTAGTCTCGTGTTACCATTTCCAATTATTATTGTGGATTGCTGAATTTTAACCAGTTTGATTTCAATCAAACTCACCTTTGAAGTAAATGACAGCTCAGTTTTGGTACTAACATAAATAGCATCTGTATCAGGTGTAATGGAAACTTGAGTAATTTGAGGGAGAAATTTAGCTTAAGCATGACATGTCAGCTGAGAGAAGTGGTGTATGGCAGACCTTGTTCTCCTAATACCAAATGGCCTTTTCCTCTTTCTGCAGCTGAGGAAACGTGTGAAGCTCGAAGGGAAAGAACTGGAAGAATACTTAGAAAAAGAGAAACTAAAGAAAGAAGCTGCTAAAAAACTCGAACAGTCCAAGGAGTGAGTTATTTTCAAACATTATAAATTTATACCTGTAACCGGAGAGCTTATTCATTGGTTTTGGGGCCACATCCAGTGGTGCTGAGGGCTGACTCCTGGCTCTGTGCTCAGGGCACCCATATGGCCACTCCTCAGCAGTGCTCAGGGAACCATATGGGATGCTGGGATACAACCTGGGCAAGCGCCCTGCCTGCTGCACTATCGCTCCGGCTCTTGGACTTACTTTTAGACATAAAAGCTTAACTGAAAAGACAGTTTTTTTTACTTCATTTTCTGTATTTCCCATGGTGCCAGAATGACTCTTTTTTTTAGTGCTCATATTAATGTTTTGTTTTTGGCAGTCAAGGATAAGCTTTAGAAAATGTTAGCATGATACCATTACCTTTAACTTCATGTTCAGTGATACAAGATGAATAGTAATGGGAATAATCTTACGATGAACTCGGCATGTTGGCGGCTTTCTGACCTTTCTCTGCACAATCCCTTCAGGGTGGATATAGATTCCAGTGATGAGAGTGACGTGGAGGAAGATATCGACCAGCCGCCGGCTCATAAGACCAAGCACGACCTGATGATGAAAGCGGAAGGGAGCCGGAAGGGAAGTTTCTTCAAACAGGCCAAGAAGTCCTACCCGATGTTTCCTGCCCCCGAAGAAAGGATTAAGTGGGACGAATATGGAGAAATCATCAAGTATGCTCCCCTTCCTTCCAGATCAGAGGGCCTAACCCGGTTTCAGTGTGAGCTGACGGATTTCTTTTTGCTCTCACCGTGTGCGTTAACTAGTTTTGGGGGCTTTTTTGGGGGTCACACCCAGCGATGCTCAGGGTTACTCTTGGCTCTGCGCTCAGGAATTATTCCTGTCACTGCGTGGGTCTGTATGGGATGCCTGGGAACAAAGCCAGGTCAGCTGCATGCAAGGCAAACGCCCTACCCACTGGTCTCTCGCTCCAGCCCCACGTTCACTAGTTTTGAAGTGCTTCAGTTTGAGATGAGAAGCAGAACTTGTTTGAAAGATAAACAGAAAGGTGGAGGGACATCTGGAGAATTGCCCTGGAAGGAAAACTGGTAGCTTGATTACTTAGGTTTGTGAAAGGCTTAAACAGAGAATCAAGACCTCTCTCCCCACTGAACGAGAGGTAAGAGGGCTGGAGAGATAGTGTAGGCTTTGCATGTGGTTGACTCCCGCCCAGAGAGGTACAGGGACATACATAACAGAGAAAAGGGCACAGGAAGGATTTCTGATGGATCGTGGATCGTGATTGTGTTACCTTTGGGGAATGGGTTGTCTTATACATAGTGTTGCATGTATTTTTTTTGGGGGGAGAGGGAGGGTCACACCCAACTATGCTCAGGGGTTACTCCTGACTCTGCTCAGCGATTACTCCTGGCAGTGCTCAGGGTCCCATATGTGATGCGGGATCGAATCCAGGTCGGCTGTGTGCAAGGGAAACGGCCCTCCCCACTGTATTATCGCTCCAGCCCCACGTGTTGCTTGTTTTTGCTGCCAGAAGACTGAGACAGCCCGAGTAGAGTCATGGGCAGTCTGCAGGGTTTACGCTTGCTGTTAAAAAAGTACCAAAGCAGGGCCGGAGCAATAGAATAGTGGGGAGGGCGTTTGCCTTGCACGCGGCCGACCGGGTTCAATCCCCAGCAACCCATATGGTCCCCTGAGCACCACCGAGTAATTTCTGAGTGCAGAGCCAGGAGTAACCCATGAGCAATGCCGGGTGTGGCCCAAAAAGCAAAAAAAAAAAAAAAGAAAGAATAAAGCAAACTACCATGATTTTAAAAATTAAAAAAAAATAGTGGTTCAGTACCTGTGTTACACACCACAAAAAAGAGAGAGAGAGAGAGAGAGAGAGAGAGAGAGAGAGAGAGGACAAGTGTCTGCTATAGCAGAGGGTTCCGTGGGGAATGGCAGAAGGAAAACAGGACATTGTTGGTGGGAAATGTGGACTGGTGAAAAGACAGGTGTTGGAATATTGTATGACTGAAACCCAAACCTGGATAACTTTCTGTGTATCTCTCACTGACTCAATAAAAATAAAAGGGAGGAGGGTATATTTTAGAATCTATTTGGACTTTAAAACATACCAGATGCGCTCGTGAGAAGGCCCAGACAGGTTATTGGCAGTGGCTGGCGTTACTTACTGCTGCAGCCTGCCCTGCTTTCAGCAGTGTTTTCCTCAGTGAACTCCAGTCCTTGCAAACATCAGACCTTGATGTGAGGCCCCTGTTACTGGCACGATCATCTGAAATCAGTGCGTCACTATGAATCAACAGGTGTCGGTAGAATAAGTCACCCAACCACGAGTTCACCTGTACAGCTTATTTTTATTTATTTATTTATTTATTTATTTATTTATTTATTTATTTATTTATTTATTTATTTATTTTGCTTTTTGGGTCACACCCGGCAATGCTCAGGGTAACTCCTGGCTCTGTACTCAGGAATTACTCCTGGCGGTGCTCGGGGACCATATGGGATACCAGGGATCGAACCCGGTCTGCCGCGTGCAAGGCAAATGCCCTACCCACTGTGCTATCGCTCCAGCCCCCAGTTATTTTTGTTTAACCCATTTAAGCCACCCGCTTTCCCTTGCCTCTGGCCACCACTGATTTGGCCTATAAACAGGGTGGGGTTCAATTCCTATCACCCCATATGGACCCGCCAGGTACCGCCAGGAGTGATTCCCGAGTGCAGTGCCAAGAGTTACCCCGGCACGCCAGGTGTGCCCCTACCTCACCTATTATTTTTGCACCCCAAAGACCACGAATCCGCCTCCCCCGCCCACAGAAAGCCTTCCTGAGCACAACAGTATCCCCTCCTAGCTCTGTGCCCTCAGTCATGTTCGCCTGCTGGTTGCCTCTGTTAATGGAAGCCTTCTTGTTCAGACCAGAGGATTTCTTAGTGCCCGAACTTCAAGCTACTGAAGAAGAAAAGAGTAAATTAGAATCTGGCATGACCAATGGCGATGAACCCATGGACCAGGATTTATCGGATGTTCCCACCAAGTGCATATCCACGACGGAGTCTATTGAGATCAAGTAAGTGGTTTACTGAAGTGTGAATAAGTGCTCAGACAGAGCTCCCGGGCCTGAGGTATTCATGTATGTTGTTTCAAAGGCGACATTTTAAAATGCCCTCTAATAAGTATATGCTTTTAACTTTTTTTTTCTTTTTGGGTCATACCTGGCAATGCTCAGGGGTTAGTCCTGGCTCTGCACTCAGGAATTACTCCTGGCGGTGCTCGGGGGCCATATGGGATGCTGGGGATCGAACCTGGGTCAGCCGTGTGCAAGGCAAACGCCCTACCTGCTGTGCTGTCACTCTGGCCCCTATGCTTTTAAATTTTGTTTCCATGCAAAGACTTGTGAACTAAGGCATTACTTTCTCTTAATGACTTTTGGGTGCATAAGTTGTATATTTGTAGGATAAAATAGGTACTTTCTGGTCTTTTAAAAATTTTGGTAGCAGGTTACCGTGAGCAATTAGCAAGTTTAATTTTCTTTTTTTTTTTCTGGGTCGTCTATGCTGTTTTGTAGCTATGTCTCCATTTGTAGTTTTGCATAGCACTTACTTCATTTTACTAAAAAAGGTGATTTTGGGGATCGTGACAGGAGGTGAACCCAAGGCACCACGTAGATGAGGCACGTACTCATCAGTGAACCATTTTAATTAGGGGCCAGAGAGATAGTGTAGTGGGTAGGGCACTTGCCTTGCTTGCAGCGGATCTGGCTTTGATCCCCAGCACCCCATATGTTCTCCCGAGCACTGCAGAAGTAATTCCTGAGTGCAGAGCCGGAGTTACCCCTGAGCACTGCTGCGTGGAGCTCAAAAACCAAAAAAAAAAAAAAGGAAAAAAAATGTTTTAATTAACTAATTTCTCCATTTATTGGGGTTAGATCTGGCCATGCTTGAGGCTTCCCTGACTGCTCAGGGAGTTGTTTCTCGTGGTACCATGCAACGGCAGGGTCAGAACCTGGACCTTCTGCATGAAAAGCATGTGCTCAGCCCTTCCAGCTTTCCTTCTGGTCCAAAACTTTTTTTTTTTTTTGGGTCAACACCCGGCAATGTCAGGGGTTCTCCTGGGGGCTCTGCACTCAGGAATGACTCCTGGCGGGGCCGCGGGGACCTTGGGGCGCGGGATCGAGCCGGGGGGGGGGGGGGGGGGGCGGGGGGTGAAACCAATCACCTCCGCGGTTTGCCCTCCGCCCCCAAAATTTTTTATCAATTAAAATAACATTGCCTGGTACCAAGCTCCACAGGACAGGGTAGAGTGTTCACTCTGCCTCCAGCTCACCTGTACATCAGGTGCACATCATTGTAAACCCACAGGACGGGGTCGAGTGATTCACTCCACCTCCAGCTCACCTGTACACTTTCTTTTCCATTTAAACCACCCTCCTCCCCTGCCCTCTGGCCACCACTGATTTGACCTTCCAGCTAAAAGCATCTGGATGTTTGTTGGTCTGTGTTGATGCCGGGAAACAGACCCTGGACCTGCTCTGCAGCCACCTGCTCTGTGGCCAAGCTGTGTCCCCAGAACTGCCACTTGACTCCAGCCTCGCTTTGCAGAAAACCTCACTCCTGACCGGAAGTGGTTAAGAAACCGATTTCTTTCTCCATCTCTGCTTCCTACAGTAAATAACACCGGCAGATTATTGGTTTGGAATTTTTAAACCTATTTTCCAGAGAGCACCGTGGTTTAATTGTTCTGGTACCATGTAGCAGCTGTCCCGGGATAGAACAGAGGCCTGGATTGACCCACGTCAATGGTGTCTGCACCTGCCTGCCTCCGGCCCTACCCTCAGTGCCTTCCTGGTGATAAAGGCCTCCAGTGTGGGGTCACCTCCAACAGTCGTGTCTAATTACAGAGCCAGAGTCACTTACATAGACTACGAAGGACGCCTGACGGGGACTCCATCAAGAAGATCATCAATCAGATGAAACCGCGACAGCTGATCATTGTGCACGGCCCGCCGGAGGCCAGCCAGGATCTCGCTGAGTGCTGCCGCGCTTTCGGGGGCAAAGACATCAAGGTGTACCTGCCCAAGCTGCACGAGACGGTCGACGCCACGAGCGAGACTCACATCTACCAGGTAGAGAGCCGGAGCCTCATGCCAGGGAGCGGAAAGTCTCTGCTGCGGGGAGGGCAGGTGCGTGTGGGAGGCACAGGGTCAGGCAGGCTCCCTGCCTCAGCAGCTCCCTGAACTAGCACTTAGCTCTGTTACCACTCCCGAGCACCTGCTCTGAGAGGATATGGAGGCAGAACCCTACGCAGATGCGGAGACCAGAGTTTAGTTATGGGAACTAGCGGACCTGGTACCCAGCTCAGTGCTTGGGGGTCACTCCTGGGGTGCTTCAGGGGACTGTTATGTGTCAGGTCCAACATGGGACGTAAAGCACATGCTTGACTCATGGGTTATCTCAGGTGAGTCTTTTTTTTTGTTCGGTTCATTTGGGTTTGGGAGGGGTCACACCTGGCTTCACTTAGGGTTTACTCCTGGCTCTGCCCACGGACGATCGTGCAGGCCCAGGGGATCATATGTGGCACCGGCTTCGAGCCCCAGTCAGCTGCTTACAGGCCAGCACTCTACCTCCTCTCTGGCTCCCTCATCTGAATTCCTTTGTTCTGCTTTGTTTTGCAGTTTTTGGCTCACACCTGGCAATGCTCAGGGGTTACTCCTGGCTCTGCACTCAGGAATTACTCCTGGTGGTGCTCTGGGGACCATATGGGATGCCGGAGATCGAACCTGGGTCAGCCACATGCACAGCAAATGCCCTCCCCTGCTGTGCTGTTGCTCCAGCCCCTAAGCTGAATTTTTATGTATATTTAAGAAGGGGGTCCATATATTTAAGAACGGGAGGGGCATGATGTATATTTAAGAAGGCAGGGCCTGTCAAGCTACCTGTGTCGTATTTGATATGCCAAATACCAGTAACAGTCATAGACCTCATTCCCATGACCTGATGGAATGGTTTGAGGCTCTTTATGTTCCTGGAGTGAGCAGATGCCCTTGGGCTAACTAGCATGTGAGACAGGACATATGGAGATGTTACTGGTGCCCGCTCGAGCAAATCGATGATCAATGGGAAGACAAGCGATACAAGTGATTTAAGAAGGGGCTGCCCAGGGCTGTCTGGAGAGTTGGAGAGAGGAAAGAGTGTTCTAGGCAGAGGGAATGACATTTGCTAAAGTCTGGAGGAGCGTGGGATGAGGAGCTGCCATTTGCCGAGGACCTGGAGGAGGCACGGGGGCTTTGATCACCTGCCTGCTGAGTGAGTGACCAGGAGGGGACCAGGAGTGACCAGGAGTGTCCCAGAGTCCCTGTGCTGTTGTCTGCACTGGTGGAGGGCACCTCAGCCAGGGCTGTGTGCCTCAGCCCAGAGCATGAGCCCTGGGGAGCACCGTTGCCAAGAGCAGGAGCCCACACTCTGATCTGGGACCCTCACCAAGCACCACACCTGAGGAGATTGCCAGCACCACCATGGGGCGGGGTGGGGCTTGGGTGGGGGAGGGCGGTGACCCTGCAGCTGCAGCACTGAAGAGAATGGGAGGGAGGGAATGCAAAACAAACAGCGGAAGCGGACTGAAAAAGCGCACAGATGTGGGCCAGAGGGTCAGCGAAGGCTCTGTGTGGGCCAGAGGGTCAGCGTGAAGGCTCGGTGTGGGCCAGAGGGACAGCGCGAAGGCTCGGGTGTGGAGCCAGAGGGACAGCGCGAAGGCTCTGGGTGTGGGCCAGAGGGTCAGTGCGAAGGCTCGGGTGTGGGCCAGAGGGTCAGCGCGAAGGCTCGGGTGTGGGCCAGAGGGTCAGCGCGAAGGCTCAGGTGTGGGCCAGAGGGACAGCGCGAAAGGCTCGGGTGTGGGCCAGGAGGGACAACGCGAAGGCTCTGGTGTGGGCCAGAGGGACAACGCGAAGGCTCTGGTGTGGGCCAGAGGGACAGCGCGAAGGCTCGGGTGTGGGCCAGAGGGACAGCGCAAAGGCTCGGTGTGGGCCAGAGGGACAACGCAAGGCTCGGGTGTGGGCCAGAGGGACAGCGCGAAAGGCTCGGGTGTGGGCCAGAGGGACAGCGCGAAGGCTCGGGGTGGGCCAGAGGGACAACGCAAAGGCTCGGTGTGTGGCCAGAGGGTCAGCGGAAGGCTCGGTGTGGGCCAGAGGGACAAGCGCAAGGCTCGGGTGTGGGCCAGAGGGTCAGCGCGAAGGCTCGGGTGTGGGCCAGAGGGTCAGCGCGAAGGCTCGGTGTGGGCCAGAGGGTCAACGCGAAGGCTCGGGTGTGGGCCAGAGGGTCAGCGCGAAGGCTCAAGTGTGGGCGAGAGGGACAGAGCGAAGGCTCTGGTCCTTTTGCAGCGGGAACCCTGAGCCTGATTGCAGCACTGCTGGTTCCCCAAGCACTGCCACGAGTATGCCCTGAGTACCTCTGGGCGTGACTCCCCAGACCCAAACCAACCAACAGAATTCCTCCCGGTTCTACCCCTCCCTGTGCAGAGAAAGGCAGGAGCCCGGGCGCTAGCACAGGGGTAGGCTGTTCCTTTGCCCGCTGCCAGAGACCTGAGCACCACCAGGTGTGGCCCCAAAATCAAAATAAAATTTTTAAAAAAGGCTGAAAAGGAGAGCAGGGTGCAGAGCACAGGAAGCTCAGCCAAGAGAGCGCGGTGGGGCGGGGTGGGGAGGTCAGCTTCCAGCTGAGTGGCGCTGCTGTCGGTTTGGAACAAAATGATTGGAATTAACCAGGCAGAACAGGAGGAAACAGCATCCCAGGAATGTAGACAGAGGAGTTGTGGGGACGGCAGGACAGCATGGCTGAGGCGGGAATGTGGACGGAGAGGCCGTGGGGACAGCGCCAGGCTGAGCCGGGTATCGGGAGCAGTGTCAGGTGCAAGAGGAGCCTTCGGTGGTTCCCATCTCTCCACTGTGCCTGAGAGTTAGCCGGACTTGGGGGTGTTGGGGACTTGGGACTCTAGTCTTTCTGCCCAGGAATTTTAGCATCACGGAGGTCTGCTAAAATCACACACACACATGCACACACAGTGGAAACCATTGCTCTGAGCTCCCCGTGCACTCAGAGATAGCAGCAGTAACGGTTACATACTCTGTGTGCTCTGGGACCGGCTTGAACCCTGGCGCCTCCCGGGCCCGGCAGCATTGCCCCTGAGCACCACCTCTTCACACCCTACCATGGAAATGGCCGGCTGGGGGGACAGAATCTCTGGGCTGCCGGGACCCCTGCTGCTCAGCTCCCTTGTGCTCTGCCTAGAAGCCCCTGGCACCACTCCCCAAAAAGCCAGAAACCCCGAAAACCTTTATTCTGGAAGAGGCCCAGAGATGTGTCAGGTCATGAGCTGTTGGTGGTCAGGGCACGGGTCAGCTGAACGAAGTATTTTCCGGTTCTAGTGTTTGCTGCTAGCAGGAGGGCGCGGGGCCCTCCGGCTCTGCTGTTCACGTCCGTCCTGTGCATTGTGTCCACTCAGGTGAGGCTGAAGGACTCGCTCGTCAGCTCCCTGCAGTTCTGCAAGGCCAAGGATGCTGAGCTGGCTTGGATCGACGGTGTCCTCGACATGCGAGTGTCCAAAGTGGACACCGGCGTCATTCTGGAGGAGGGAGAATTGAAGGACGACGGCGAGGACGCTGACATGCAGACGGACCTGCCCTCCGACTCCAGCGTCCTCGCCCAGCAGAAGGCCATGAAAAGCCTGTTTGGGGACGGCACGAAAGAGGCGGCGAGGAGAGCGAGATCATCCCGACGCTGGAGCCTTTGCCGCCCCACGAGGTCAGGAAGCAGCCCCCCACCCTCCTCCCTCGACGTCTGTTTTGGTCTTGTTTGGTTCATTGTGGGGGCCCCAGGCCCACTCCCTGTGGTGCTCTGGGTTGCTGCGTTACTGGCGTTTAAGGTCCTGTCCCCTGGAGCCCTGGTTCCCCGTTTGTGTTTGTGACCCGAAACATGCGCCGTTCATCGTTTTCAGTCAGGCCACTCCAGGCGTCGATGCTGTTGGGGGACTCTGGTGACGCGCAAGGTGGAGTGGCGCAGCCCCTGGACGGAATCTGCCTTTTTTTTTCTCTGTCCGCCTCTGCCCAGGAAATCTGGGCTGATAAAGTCTGCGATGGGCCCTGACGGCACGGCCCTTGCGTCCTGCCAGAGCCACGTCCCCACCAGCCCCTGAGGCAGCCATCAAGCCGCACCTGACGGTTGGTTCTGCAGTGCCCTGGGTTACTCCCCACTGGAGTAAGGGATGGCTCTTCAGGAAGGAGAGTCAGGCCGACGCCTTACCGGGGCCTTGCGGGTCCTTCCCCTTTCCCTCGGGGAAGAGGGAGAAGCTCGGGAAGAAGCAGGGGCTTCTCTAGCGGGCGCAGGGAGCCCCGCGCACGTCCCGGCATGAGATACGAAGGCCCGAACACGCAGCTCAAGAGGGGAGGGCGGCAACACAGGCGCTCCCGCAGCCCAAGCTCATCCTCCCTTGGGTCACGCTGCCTTTATAAGGTGAGGGATGTGTGGTAATGCCCCGCGCTTAACTCACCCACGTGTTGCAGGGGGTCACCCAGAGGGCCAACAGGCAGAGCCCAGAGGAGGCAATTCTCCCCTAATCCCACCTTCTAATCTCGTACTCACATGTTCTCACAAGATAGCTGCTCTTACCCTAGGTAAGAGTCCACTGCTAGGGTGGACAGGTGGGCGGCTCGGGGTCCAGCCTTCTCTGGGCCTTTGCTGGCACCAGGTAAGGTCTTATCGGACATTAGTTCCTGTGTTCACAAGTAGGTCTTGACAGCCTTAGGGCTATTGGTTTCCTCCTTACCCAGAACCTATTGCTGCGGGGGGCCGTTGCCTGCCTCCCTGCTTTAGTATCTTTGTGTGTGCATGATTTGGGGACTGGGGGGAGGAGGGAGGATATGTTTTTTTTGGGGGTCACATGCAGTGATGCTTAGGGGTTACTCCTGGCTCTGCACTCAGAAATTACTCCTGGCAGTGCTCAGGGGGACCATATGGGATGCCGGAATCAAATCTGGGTTGATCATGACCAAGGCAAAAGACCCTTCCCGCTGTATTATCGCTCCGGCCCCTACAGATAGAAATCTTTTTTTTTTTTTTTTGGGGGTCACACCTGGCAACACTCAGGAGTTACTCCTGGCTCTTCGTTCAGGAATTACTCCTGGTGGTGCTCGGGGACCATATGGGATGCCGGGGATCCAACCCTGGTTGGCCATGTGCTTTTCGCCCTACCCACTGTGCTATTGCTCCAGCCCAGAAATCTTAAATTAAGTAGAATTCTAGTCTCGTACTCACATGTTCTCACAAGATAGCTACTTCATTGGGGAATATTTGAGGTAATTAACGCGAACAATATCAAAACTATTAATATTCCGAGCCTTCCGTGTGTGTCAGACTGGCGTCTTTCACCTTTCTGGACTAGAGGACTAGAAAGATGCCCTCTGTCTCGGGATTCCCTTGCAGTGCTCTTGGGAATTGGGAGGTTTCCTTTTCCTGGGCTAAAACTAGCCCTCTTCAAAGCAATTTCAAAGTAACTGCCTGAGATGTGATCACTTCACAGGCATTTCTGAGGGAAAACCCTTGGCATCCACTTTAAGTCCCCCTCAGGTCTCAGGGAAAGGGGAGGTGGGAAGGTGGGATTAGGGGAGAATTGCCTCCCTTTGGGCTCTGCCTGCTGGCACTCTGGGTGACCCCCTGCGACACGTGGGTGAGTTAAGCATTACCACACATCCCTCTCTTATTCTGAGGCATGACTAATAAAATTGATCGTGAAACATTCAAAAATGTGGAGAGCTTTTGTAATGCTGAATAATGAGGTAAAACTCAGAATAACAGCTCGGGGAGTGACTCCGCAGCCTTGAAATGATCTGTCACAGGAGCTGTGTTGGAGAGCGTGTGTTCTCGGCGCACTTTAGCACAGCCGCCTGGCGTCTCTGACAGTCCTCTCCCCTCGGCCCTGATCTCAGGTTCCCGGACACCAGTCTGTTTTCATGAACGAGCCAAGACTGTCAGATTTCAAGCAGGTTCTCTTGCGGGAGGGCATCCAAGCCGAGTTTGTCGGAGGTGTGCTCGTTTGCAATAATCAAGTCGCAGTCCGCAGAGTAAGTGTTCTTGTAAGCTTTGCTTTTATTTGGTGGGTGGGGGAAGAGGGGGTTGGGCTTGAACACCCAGGGCTGTTCAGGACTTACTCCTGGCTCTGCGCTCAGGGACCACCTCCAGAGAGCTCAGGGGACCATTTGTGGAGACACCTGGGTTGAGGCGTGCCAGGTGCAAGCAGGTGCCTTCCCGCCGTGCTGGCATCACTCGGCCCTGACGTCTGCTTTCAGGGCGGGCGGGTTCAGCACATGCTACACAGACTCATTGGTCCCTTCTCGGAACTGGAGATGAGTTTATTCATATGATGACCTTGAAGTCTGACGAAAGTAACTCTCGATCTGGCGAAAGTAACTCTCAAAGACATGCTATATAATTTTTTTTTTTTTTTTGCTTTTGGGTCACACCCGGCAATGCTCAGGGGTTTCTCCTGGCTCTGCACTCAGGAATTACTCCTGGCGGTGCTCGGGGGACCATATGGGATGCTGGGGATCGAACCCAGGCCGGCATAGGCCGGCCGCGTGCAAGGCAAACGCCCTACCCGCTGGGCTATTGCTCCGGCCCAAAGACATGCTATATAATTTTATTGTCAACTTTGATTATTTGAATCCTCTGACTTTTATGTCCAAGTAAAATTCATGACCTGAATATTATGTCTGTATTCTGGACGTCAAGCGCCCATTTCCTGAGCAGTCCTTGGTCTTCGGGCCGCGGTGTATTTTGTTTATTGGGCTGCATTGTTCGGCTAGGAGATGCACTAAAGATCTTCTTTGTTTCAAACTTGCTTTCTAGACGGAAACTGGACGCATCGGATTAGAAGGCTGCCTTTGTCAAGATTTCTATAGGATCAGGGACCTTTTGTAGCGAACAGTATGCCATTGTGTGAAGATTCGCTCTGAAGCCTCACCTTTTTAAGAAAAAGGATGCGTACCTGATTCTGAGCTTTGCTTTTTTTTTGTTGTTGTTTGTTTGTTTGTTTGGTAACATACAAAAAGAATCTTCCAGAAAAACTTAATATGCATTAGATTTTGGAAAAGGTATCAGCTAGTGCTCTGGTGAGCTTACAGCCTCGGAGCTTCCTGAGGGGCTCTGCCTGGACCAAGCGTGGACGGTGGCCAGCAGCTTCACAGATCCCCGTTCCAGAAGGGCTCTTCACTTGAATCAAACAGTGCAACTTAGCAGACCAACTCATGGCCTTAGCGAATAACATGAGTTGTTGCAAACATTTTCTTACCATTTCCTTGAACAAAAAGTGAGAACTATTTAGAAAGATGTGCTATTTTTCAAAAGTGGATAAGATTGTTTCAGAGGCCTGTCTAGTTGACAAGCCAAGACATCCGAAGAGAAGGCGTGGCCGTGTTTTCTCTTCCGGAGTCTCGTGGGCAGCAGTCTGCCCTTGGGAGCCCCCGTCCCTTACCTCTGGTACACATGGTGGTTATGGTGGTTCGGTCAGTGTGAGCTAATACACAATATGGTTCCAAAGTTAATTTTTATTCCTTTGTGTGTGTGTGTGTGCGCCAAGGATTTTCTGTGCAGTCTGAATGATAACAATCATTTGAATACATGATTCAAAAAGAATTCCTTAATGGGTTCAACTCTGACAGATCCCGGAGGCATTGGAGACACATCTTAATTATCAGGTACGTTAATGTACCAGAAACCGACTTGTGCTGTTTTCAGAACAAATGTTGAGCAGCACATTTGTGTACAGTGACGGCACAATCTAAGTAAAGATGTGAAGCTTTTCTCTTCGGGTTTCCCGGGCCGTGGCTTAATTCATTCACATTACTACCCAAATAAAACTTAAAGTTTCATCAGGTTAAACGTTCTCTGTTCACGGCTTTCCGGTGGCTAGCAACCTGTCAACTACTGCGTTTAAAAAAAAATAAGAGCAATATTTGAATATATGCACTTTCCCCGAGGCAGAAGCCGTGAGACCACGTCACGGATAGTAACTGCTGATACTTGTGTAGGAAGCAACTTAATCATTGCAGACTTTACTGCTGGTTTCACACAAGTATTTAAGCCCTACTTTTCATACTTTGAATTCTTTAAAAAAAGGATAGGGGGTCAGAGCTGTAGGACAGCAGGGAGGGCGTTTGCCTTGCACACGGCCGAGCCGGGTTCAATTCCCGGCATCCCATATGGTCCCCCTGAGCACCGCCAGGAGTAATTCCTGAGTGCAGAACCAGGAGTAACCCCCTGAGCATTTCTCGGTGTGAACCAAAAAAAGCAAAAATTATAAAAGGATCGGTCTTGTTTAGCTTAGCTGGTACTATGTCAGCATAAGCATGACTCAGGTGATAACCGGACTAGGATTAGTCATTCCATTTCAGATGCTTGCACCATTTTGCTCATGGACGAGCGTGCTCACGTAGAGTGTCTAGGTTTCCAGTGGCGAAAAGCAAATCCACCAAGCAGTGTAAACAGAAGATGAAGATAAAGAGCGTGCTCGTGTCATAGGGCTTTGAAAAAGAAATCTCACGTCAGCTCTTTATTACCGAACAAGGAAGGCCGGCCTTCTCTTTTCTGCGCCGGGAAAGAGTCTTTCAAGAGTTAGAGTCAGGTTATACATATTTCAGTGCACTACTGATGTTGGAAAATGGTTTTCTGACTTGCTTCTCACTGTCTCCTGTACAGCATTAAATTGTAAAGCACTGCTTGAGCATGACTGCTCGCTAATGTCATTCAGGAGGGGACTTCCACCAGGTTCTAAATGACAGGATTTCTAGAGACACAGGTGTAGCCTCCGTTATTCGAGAAAAATAAGCATTTAGGGAAGGCTACATGGGAAATCATGAACTAAGGACCTTTCAGATCTTTATTGTTTAGAAGCAAAATAAATTCAAATGGACTCTCAGATCATCGTCAGTAATTTTTCCTGTGATGTTTCCTTGGGAGTACAAGTATCCGCGTCACAAACAGGTCTGTGTCTCTGAACACCAGCGATCCGAGACGGGAGTGCGGGAACTCACTCTCTATGTGTCTTTAGCATTTTCAGTTCACTTTGTTTTTAGGGCACACCCAGCATGCACCTGGCAGGCTCTGGGGACCATACGGGCTTTTTTTTCCACAACAAGCACCTTACTGCTCTCTCTGACCTGGGCTTTTTCAATTATCTGCTCCGTTTACATTTAGGACTAGCTGCTGTAGCTTTTCATCAACTTGAAGTTCTGTGCCTTTTTAGCAATTCCTCTCCGTGCTCCCTTCTTCCCCCTCCTCAGTCCCAGTCTATGTTAATATTTTATTTTTTTCTCTTGTTTTCCCCCTCAGCGATATTCAGTACTTATACCTGGTTCTGTGCTCAGGGATCACTCCTGGTGCTGCTTAGGGGACCATATGTGGTGTCTGGGATTGAACCAGGCCCACCTTGTGCAAGGCAGAGAGAATAGCACCCTGCCCACTACTCTCTCCAGCCTCTAATCAGTTTGTATTGCCTTGAGTTTGCCGTGTCGGACGTCTCATGAAGTGGAATGTTGTACCCCATGCCCTTCTCTGACTTTTCTTGTTACAATCTTCCCAAGACTCATAAGCCGTGTGACAGTGCCCTATGTTTGGCTGAGTGGTCTTCCAGCATGTGTGGTTTTTATTTTTTCCTGTATTTTTCTATTCAGTCAGTGAGCTTTGGGTTGGTTTCCTCTTTGTGACAACTGTGACAGCGAGCATGTGTGCCTGTTGTTTTGTACAGCACGTTTTGTTTTCTCCCTCTCTACCGAGACTCAAAGCGCTGGTTCAGATGGTCAGTGTTAGGTCAGCCTTTCCGGGGTGCCAGACTCTCGCTCAGGGCTGCACCATCTCACCGGCCACCCACCGCTCTGCTCCAGGGGTGCCCCCTCCTGTGCCCCACTTTGCCCGTTACGGTCCTGTGAATGGTGGATTGTGGTCTGAGGCCTTGCACAGCGGCCTGGGCATTCCCCGATGACTGATGATGTTGCCCTTTAGTATACATCTCCTGGGAGCTACCTTAATCCTTTGCCTAATTTAAAATTCATTTGTTTTTCTTGTTCTTGGATCAGGGGAGAGGGAGGCGGCGCCATGGGGGGGCTTCTCCAACCATGCCCTGGGAGCCTCTGATGGCACTCGCCTAGCTCTGCCGCCTGCTGCTTCGGTGCTCAGACCCGGTCACGTGCTGCAGCCACCTGGCAGAGGGACCACACAGGGCTGGGATTCCAGGCCTCCATACCCGAGGAAGGTGCTCCAATCCATGACGCTATCTCCTGGTGATTTAGCTTTTGCTTGTTGAAGTCTAAGGATTATGTGTATGTGTATGCAGAGAGTCCGGGGACCACATTCCTGACCTGACATGCGTCGCCAGCGATCTGTATTTATTTGCTCTTTCTCGGCAGTACCCTTTGAAGCCTGAAGGTGTTTAATGTGATGACTTCTAATGATCTTTTTGTTTCCTGCTGCCATTGATGTTATGTATTAGAAACCATTAAAGATCACAGAGAACTAAACCTGCTTTTCCTCCCATTTCTTTCCGCTTGTAGCTCTCAGACGCAGGTCTTTGATCCTGTTGAGTTTTGTACGTACAGTGTGAGCTCGTCTCCAGCTTTATGCGCCTGTACCTGGAGATGCCCGTGTCTCAGCGCTGTTTGTTGAAATGACTCTTTCCTCATTTTTTTTTTTTGGTCACTCCTGGCTCTGCACTCAGGAATTACTCCTGGAGGTGCTCAGGGGGACCATATGGAATGCCGGGGGGGATTGAACTTGGGTGGGCCGCGTGCAAGGCAAACGCCCTCCCCTCTGTACTATGGCTCTGGCCCCTCATTAATTTTTCTTAAGGCTCCCTTTGCCCAGCACTTGCCCACAAATTTTTTTTTTTTTGTTTGCTTGTTTTGGGTTTTTTGGCAGAGGGTGGCACACCTGCCAGTGTTGAGGGCTTACTCCTCACTCTGCTCAGAGGACCCCACTCAGTGCCAGGGATTGAACGTGCCTTTGGCAGACACCCTGCCTGCTCTGCGTCTCTCCCGCCCTGGTCGCTCATCCTGAGGCTTGCTCCCCTCTCACGG
Organism: Cryptotis parvus; assembly: GCA_021461705.1. Lineage (NCBI taxonomy): Eukaryota > Metazoa > Chordata > Mammalia > Eulipotyphla > Soricidae > Cryptotis > Cryptotis parvus. Next base: position 13,882 of record JAJIBD010009357.1, on the reverse strand, counting down.
CCCGTGCATTTATCCTCCGGCATTGTTGTTTTGGCTACTGTACCTTTGCATGGACTTTTGTTGGGTCACACCCGCAATGCTCAGGGGTTACTCCTGGCGGTGCTCGGGGATCATATGGGATGCCGGGGATCGAACCTGGGTCGGCCACTTGCAAGGCGAACACTGTCCTTTCTGTGCTGCCGCTCAGGCCCCGGCATGAACATTCTAAGTTATGTTAATACCTAAAGTTTTGTTCCCTTCAGGATTACCTTGGCTCTTCTGGGTCTTTTTATATTTCCATATGAATTCCAGAACTAGTCATGAGTTCTGCAAAAAAAGTCCATTCACTCTCCTCTTCCCCTATTTTAAGTGAGGTCCCCTGACCTCAAAAAGCTGTTCATGGTCGTTTTGTCTACGTTGTTCCAACACCGACTGAAGCGCCCACTTCCCCCACGCCTGCCCCTTTGCCCACTAGACAATCTCAATTCCGTAAGGCTGCTCATCCCCTTCTCATGCTTTCGGCCGTTTGTCGTTCCCTTACTTTGTTTCCTGTTCGTTTGCTCCTCCCTTCCCATGATTCTTCCCATTCACTTTTAGTAGTAAAAGAAATCGAAATTTACAGCTTAATATCTGAAAATGTGTGCCAGAGCGATAGCACAGCGGGTAGGGCGTTTGCCTTACATGCGGCCGACCTGGGTTTGATTCCCGGCATCCTATGTGGTCCCCCTAAGCTCCACCAGGAGTAATCCTGAGTGCAAAGCCAGGAGTAACCCCTGAGCATTGCCAGGTGTGACCCAAAAAGAAAAAAGAAATCTGAGAATGTTGTGATAGCTGAAGGGGAATGGAGACTGGTCTCGTTGGACACCCCTCATTTTGATTTTGAATGAACGGGCCTCAGGAAGGTGGGCAGTTGGCTTGGGAGAAACTCTGCCGCCACGGACAGGCTTGTCACTGGAACCAGCCTCATAAAACCCAACTCTCAATACCAGCTGAGAATTTTTTGTTCTTGGGCCACATCTGGCGATGCTCAGGTTTACTCCTGAAATCACTCCTGGTGGTGCTTAGGGGACCATGTGGGATGCCGGGATCAGACCCGGAAGTTGGTCGTGGTGCAAGGCAAGTGCCTTCCCCTGTTACTCTCATTCTGACCCTCCTCTACTTTCTTCAGGTGTAAGGTTCTAGCTTGTTACCAAGAGGCTATTGGATTTTTTCACTTTTCAGTTCTCCCATTTTTATTGCTGTCTCGTGTTAATATAGTTTTATGCATACATCTTCCCAACACCATACCCACCTGCCAAGGTTGCTCCTGCCCTTAGCCATTGTGGTCATGCTGTGAGGAACGTCGCATGCAGATGGCTCTGCTTTCATGGTGATGCACCAGCGAGGTTGCTGCAGTCTGGTAAGTCCACGTATACCTCTAAGAAGCTAATTGGGGGCCCAGGATGATAGCACAGTGGGTAGGGCATTTGCCTTGTGTGCAGCCAACCCGAGTTCGATCCTTGGCATCCCATATGGTCCCCCGAGCACTCAGGAGTGATTCCTGAGCACAGAGCAAGGGGCAACTCCTGAGCATTTCCAGGTGTGACCCAAAAAAAAAAAAAACCAAACAAACTATAGGGGCTGGAGTCAGGTATGCAGGTAGTGGGTGTTTGCCTGTTACGTATCTCACCCAGGTTCGATCCCCCATCGCTATATATGGTCCCCCAAGCCCTGGCAGGAGTAAGTCCTGAGCACTGCTGGGTGTGGCCCAAAAACAGGAACGAGAAAGAGGGAAGGTGGATCTAATGTAGTGGGGCCCTCCTTAGTCTCAGGTACCATGAGGTGTTCTGGGTTCATTCATCTCAGGCTTCCCCTGCTCCAGTGTTGGGCCGGCCATTCCTCCGGAGTCCTGTTTCCCCCTACAGGAGACCCAGCGCTCCACAGGGGGAAACACGCCAGCCCATTTCCCTCTCCATCCATCTCTTAAACGCCCACGTGCGGATGTACAGCTCCACATTCCCGCTTTCTCCTAGTCCCCCTTTCCTACATTTGTGCCCTCTGTATGATGGAACATGGAGCCCACGCCTTAACCTGTCCCTTACTGCAGGTTTTCTCTCCTTGCACGTGGTGCCACTAGGTCATCTCCCCTCGCAGCCCAGGGCAGCACCAGCCAGATGAGCTCTGCAGCGGGGGGGTCTGTTTTATTGTGTTGGTGGTACCAGGGATGAACTCCAGAGTGTCACCTGTGTGAGGGAGTGAGCTGCCACAGAGCCACGTCCCCAGCCCCACGGCAGGTATTTTTAAAGGCGCCCCGGGCTCAAACGTAGCGTGACGAGACAGACACCTGGTTTCAGATGACCTAGCGGTTGTCCCAACAACGGTGGAACCTGCAGGATTCTGGTGGCGTCTGCTTTGACTGTAGTCTTGGGGTTTGACTCGTCTGTTTCCTTACAGCTCTGACCTCATCACCATCTGCTCTGCACATAAGCCCCCAAAAGTCATGGTGGTGAGAGTGGGGTTGAGGGAAGACTCTGGAGTGGGGGCAGTTGGAAACCCAGTCCTGAGGGGCCTCGGGGAGACACTCCGGCCATCACGACCCTGATGTTCTGGAGCTAAAGCACGTTGGCAGGGAGAGAGCAGAAGTTCTGTCTTACTTTATAACTGTCCTTGCAAAAGATCCTGCCCGTCAGTTCATCATTCAGATCATCCACCCCTTAACACCAGAGTTCAGGAATGTCGGGGCCAGGTTCACCGTGTCGAGTGCTGAGGCGTTCTTTTATTGAACAGTTCTTCAGTCTGACAACTTGCACTAGGAGGAATAACGGCATAAGCCTGGACAGGCGTTGGTAAGCTCAGAGCAGAGTCCAGCTACGTGACCCAAGGAGGAGCCTGTGCTGGTGGCCGGTTCCTGCATCCTGCCTCTGGGCAAAGGGACTCCGGCCATAGCTGCTTCCACGTTGGCGGTTCACTTTCTCGAAGGGGAGGAATTGCTCCAGTGCTTTTGCATCCGAAGTCACTGAGTCCCCACCATCACCGCTGCACTGCTGGGTTTCCCCAGCCCCACATCCCTAAGCCGGGCTGCCTTTTCCCTACTGTGTCTGGGATCCGCATGGCCACGGGTCACGGAGAGACACTCAATACTCCTGTGACGGGTGACGAGGTGACATGGGGTCTGTCCCTGTTCTGACATATACAATGTAGATGCCTCATACTGGTTTTGAAATTGTTTTGTTTTTGTTTGTTTTAGGGTCACACCCAGCAGCAATGCTCAGGGGTTTCTCCTGCCTTCCCCTGGGGATCTAACTTGGAGGTCGGTTGCAAGGCAAATACCCTACCCCTGTACGATCACTCCAGCCTCCTGTTACTAATTTTTTATGTGCTACACTCCCGTGGTAGCCTGACATTTGGACTTGGGCAGTGCTGCTAGGGGTCCATGTGGTGCTGGGACTCCAACTTGGGGCCTCCCTCACTGGACTTGTGCTCTCACCATTGAGCCACATCCCTGGCCCTCACCTCTCTGCAAATGTGCTGACTCAGATGGGGCGTGTTCAAAATCATGCAACTGATCGGTAGTGTTGGTGCCTGGAACTTGCCATTGGGATCACAGAAGAAGCATCCGCTTATCCTTCCACTTCCCAGCCAAGAACCCCTTGCAAAGTAACCTCTGATGTATTCCTCATATATTCCTCAAAAATAACTAGAGTTTACGCCACGTGACTCAGTGCAGATTAGACCTTTTATCTTTAGACCTTTCTCTGAGACAATTTAAATGCAGCACATTTTCTGGCTTAGTCAACACGATCATGCGTGAATCGAGGGATGATCTTGCCCTTGCTGTCGATATTAAACTGTTCCCCCACAGAGCTGCAGAGAGAAAGCAGTTCTGCCTGGGTCTAACCCGAGAAAATCCGTATGTGACATGAGAATCTGGGAGCATGTTTATCCAGGGTGCTTAGGCTTATACGTTGATGCCTCCAGAAAGCCAGCTAATACTTTCCATCAGCCCTATAGATCCAATAGGGGTGGAGGTTGGCTTGGGATTTAGCCAAGTGTTTCCAGCCCTTCCAAAGCTCTTTCCGGAGGCTACACACTGATGGATTGATGCCAGTCTGCATTAGCAGGTACTGCCGCCTCCCTGACGACCTTTTAATCCATTTTCTGGTCCAGGGCATTGGTGGGAGGTCAGGAAAATTTGCAAATGACCTTCCACTGCAAACAGAGCAACTCATGCAGGAAGACAAGAGGTGGTACCTACTGGGATCGTGACAAGTTTGGACAAAGGGCCAAAGCAAAGCAAATAGGCCCCAGCTTTCGAAATCTTAAAAGCTGACAGACCTAGCCTGGAACAAAGTGTTCTATTGACCTGTACGCTGAGCATCAGGACTAGCCAACAGAGCATGTCACTTCAGTTCCCAATTACTAATCAACCGCTGTGCTCTCTAATTAATTACTCAGAGACCATTGAAAAGGAAGGGGATCTGGGTGTACAGCGCAGCGTGGAAAGAGGGAAGACCTCCCTGAGCACTGAGATCAAGGGTGCGTGCTCAGTGGGTGACGTGGGGACCCAAGAAAGCAGGCAGTGTGGGGCCCTGCTTATCAACACCTGCCACAACAGGAAGGGACAGAATGAGCAATAATGAAAACGAAGGTGGTGCTGGCCGGAGAGAGTAGAGGGGAAGGTGCCTGCTGTGTGCGCCTGACCAGGTTTCATCCCGGCACCACATGTGGTCCCTTGAACCCCATCATCAGTGATCCCTGAGCGCCACCAGGTATGACTCAGAAACAAATAAACAAAGGTGGTGCTGGTCCCATTTTCTCAAGCACTTTTTATATTTCTTCTGATAAGTAATAAATGCACATCATAGAGAATGTAGGAGCTACAGGAAAGCACCAACAGGAAGAAGCCTCATTATAGTATTTGTATCATTTCGGCATATTTTGTTTTTCTCCTTTGAATGAGATGTTTAGGTAATTGATCAATTGGAAACTTTTCACTGTGCCTAAGAGAGTTTTGTCCATGACTGCAGATTCTCTGCGACTGCCTGGGTCATTACGTAGCTCTTCCCCATGGCTGCATAGTTTGAGTTGATAATTGAAGATGCAGATTTATTCCTAAGCTCATGCCACAGTGAAGTCGATCCAAGCAGAGAAGCACACTGAGCATAGCACCACTTGCAGAACAAAAGCGTTCTGTGTTCTCCCTGTGTTTGAGTTAGGCCAAGAGGAGAACGAACTGGAAGCCACAGCAAACAGGAACCAAGGATAACACAGGGAGTTTGCAAGCTGGGCTCGGTCCTGAAAAGACACTCCCTTACAGAGACGTGAGCTCAGCACGCCCTGAAAGAACCCCCATAAGGGCCAGGCTAAGCCTGATGGGCAGGTCCTCCTGGCTGGAGACAGAGTGGCAGTTCCTTGGACAGCCGGATTCCACAGGCCTCCCAGACAAGCCACGGAGGAAAAGTTTTAGATTCTGCAAGCAACATATGGTCTCCATAATGGACTCTTATTTTTCTATAAGGTTCGAATATGTAAAAGATACAGTTCAGAGGGTGGAAGCATATTTGCACCCAGAAACCCAGGCACCTCATGGCCTCTGAGCCCTGGGAGGGCCATGAGCACCATCTAGGAGCACCATTCAGGTGCCAAGCTCGTCTGGGCCTGTCACCCTTCCTCCCTCTCCCTGTGTCGAGGAGAGGGGTGGGGAGAGAGAGAAGAGAGAGAGAGAGAGAGAGATGAGAAGAGGGAGTCAGCCAGCAGGGCAGGGAGAGCACAGGAAGGGAGCAAGGGCAGAAGGTGACCGCAGCCAGAAGAAGCTTGAGAAACTGGTAGAAATATCTGATACACGGTCGAGGGCCAGGCTTTGTGCTTCCGTTTCGCTGCTGGTCCAGAATGAAGAGGAGCTGTCCTGAGCATGTCTTATGGGTCACACGTTTGCCAGGCATTGCGTTAGTTCATCTCTGCAGCGGCATAAACAGATCTTCCATTATTATCCCAACTTTCCAGGTGAGGAAGTGAAGACTCAGAAGAAGAGAATGTCTCCCAGAGTCAACAACCAGGAAAAGAACTGGAAACAGCTGATTCACCCAGCAATGGAGGCAGGAGGCAGTCTAGGAATTCTCATCCAGGAATTGGGATTCCCTGAGGGCTTCACAGGGTGTTTAGGAAGCTCGAGCTATCCCAAGCCGTCAATACCACAAGAAAAGGAGGGATCAAACGCACCCATCGTTGTCCGTAGTTGCAGTTGTGGGGGGGCTTGGGGTTGATTATTGAACATTTATAAGAGATCAATATGAACATCTTTGCTAAAACTTGAGTAGAAACCCACTCCATCTAATATGTTCATAAGTGAAACAATAACACAGATTTCCCGACTCGTATGTAACAACCCAGTAAACAGATTATAACTTTAGCAACACCATTCCAAGATATATTTTCTAGTCACTTGATCATTTGACATCCCGTTATTCATCAATTTGCTTGAGCGGGCTCCAGTAATATTTCCATTTGACCCTATCACTTGCCAGTGTAGCCCAATGGCATCTGGTTGCTTCAGGAATACAAAGAACCTCAAACTGTTCGTTCAGGGTCTTGATGAAGAAGTCTGACCATCTTGTAGGTGGGCGACCACGTGCTTTTGACATCCCGTAGGATCCAGTCGGTAATGGCTTTAGTCCAGCAGTTGTCTCCAAATCGCATTACATGTCCAGCCCATCTGATTTTTGATGCCTTGGCAAACGAGACAGCGTCCCTGACTCTGGAACAGCGAAGGAGGTCGGAGCTCCAGATTCCTTCTCTCACTTGAGTGAGGCGTGATATTCCAAGCATAGCTCTTTCGATTCCTCTCTGGGAGACCTGAATAGCATTCTCATCCTGCTTTCGTAGGGCCCAGGTCTCCGAGGCATATGTTAATGCAGGGAGAACGGTGGAGTTGAAGAGATGTGCCCTGAGTCGGAGGTTCTTTATCCTTTTAGCTATTTCTTCGATGCTTTTGAAGGCATTCCATGCTGCTCTCTTCCTCCTGTGCAGCTCAGGTTTTAGGTCGTTCATCATGTTGACTTCTCGACCTAGGTACGCATAACCGCTGCATTCAGAGATGTCTGTTCCATTGAGAGTGAATGGGGCTTCTGGAACTAGTTCATTTTTCATTATTCCATTAATATTTTCTAATAAGCAATATAATCAGTGCCTGCTAAGGGAGCAAGCATGGGGATGGATGGGGGGGGAAACAAGGGGTTTTGGTGTTTATGGGCACGTTGGTGGTGGACTGGTGTTGGAATAGCCAATGACTGAAACAACTGTACTGTGAACAACTTTGTAAATCACGGTGTTTAGATAAAATTAGTATAAAAATAAATAAAAAGAAAAACAAAGTAAAAAGAAAAGAAAAGCTGTGAAGACATTTCTAAAACAAGACCGTGTCGTCTCTTCCGGAGACCTTTTCTCTGTCCACTGGACTGAAACTACAGGGACAATCTTATGCCCAGGGGCTTCGACCCGCAGCTCCCCACCCCCATTTCCAAATGGAAACAGCCACGAGTTAACTGTGTCATGAAGCCCGTGCCCCCTGTTGACACGCTTTTGCAATGGAGAGCATTTGCTTGCACTTGGCAGACTTGGGTTGGACCCTCGGAATCTCATATGAACCCCCGAGCTCTAGAAGTGGTCCCTGAGCACAGAGCTAGGTGTAAGCCCTGAACACCACCAGGTGTGGCCCCTAAATGAACTAAAAAGACTTAACTTGTCACCTGGTGGTGTCTTTACATTGAAACCACATTTTATTTTCTTCCTAATAAGTTGGTTGTATTAGTCGTTTTCAATGGCGATGATCCTAAAATCTAATTTAAAAAGGGTAATTAGTTGGAGTTATTAACATCTCAGCATCCTACAGGTTTTTGAAAACTCTTGCAGGGCTTTGGAAAACATTAAACTCTTGCAAAAGAAGCTATTTATTTATTTATTTATTTATTTATTTATTTATTTATTTATTTATTTTTTGCTTTTTTGGGTCACACCTGGCAGTGCTCAGGGGTTACTCCTGGCTCTGCACTCAGGAATTACTCCTGGCGGTGCTCGGGGGACCATATGGGATGCCTGGGATCGAACCAGGGCCGGCATGGGCCGGCTGCGTGCTGGCAACCGCCCTACCCACTGGGCTATCGCCGGCCCGGAAAGAAGCTATTTAATGAGGTGTTCCTTAGGATGAGGAGGAGTTCTGCGAGGCCAATAAAGAGCAGTTTAGGGGCTACATCTTCAATGCTCTGGGTAATCGAATTCCCCAGATTCAGACTGAGGTGGGTAAAATAGAAAACAAAGTGACTTATACAATTATCAGGAAAGTGAACCATATTCATATGTATCTACCCACATATCCACATGTGGAAAAAAATTAGTATTTCAAAGGCTAGAAAGAGGAGGAAAGCCAGGTGGGCTGGCGTGAGTTGCGGGCCCCTGGGAATATGTTTTCTCTGCATGGCCTTGGAGGGCAGCTAAGGGTGTGTGACCCATGGAGGGAGAGAAAGGGGGGAGCGCGTGTGGCGTTCCCCAATGAGCACGCACTGAGAGCAGAGTGGTCGGCTGATGGAGATGGGTCATCACGCACCTTGCAGATGTCCGTGAGCCCCTCTCAGCTCATGCCTGCTGACCTGGCTTCTGGAGTCTGCCATCTGAAGGTGCAGGACAGTGCCTCTGCTCCTGCAAAGAGCCCGGTGGGCCTCTTCTGCAGCTCTGCCCACCCAGCGCTGGTCCCTGGTGCTCAGAAGGGCCCCGGGTTTCCTCCTGCCATCTAGTGTCTTTGATTGGCTGAAGAATGACCACGCCCGCCTCTGGGCGGGGCCTACAGATAGAGCTAGGCGTTCCTCTGCCGTCTAGCATCTTTGATTGGCAGAAGACTGACAACGCCCAGCTCTGGGCGTGGCCTAGGCGGAGGCGGAGCTACAATGTAGTCGTTGGGGGCTGGGAATCAGGTGTTGCTAATGCCACTGTGGGGAGGGTCTTGCTTTCTAGTGGGATCCAGTTCCTAGTGTGCTTGCTAGTCTTGGAGGTGTCCCGACTGCTTGATTTTTTTTCTTTTTTGGATCACACCCGGCGATGCTCAGGGGTTACTCCTGGCTCTGCACTCAGGAATTATTCCTGGCAGTACTCGAGGGACCACATGGGATGCCGGGGATCGAACCCGGTCGGCTGCGTGCAAGGCAAATGCTCTACCCGCTGTGCTGTTGCTATGGCCCCAAGGAAGCCAACACAAAGGACAGGTGTAGAAGGGAAGTGGACCAGGACGCCGAGGACGCCTCGGAACCCACCCCTCGAGCTGCTTAGTCTTTGCTTTAGTTTGTGTGGGGGGGGTCTTCAGCAACTTGTCACCAACAGCCGACCCCCTGGGAGCAGCAGGCAGTGGCTCGTTGACCTGTCTCTGAAGCGCAGCTTCTCTTTCTGCAGATGGGAGCTCAGACTTGCCCGGTGGCCAAGCGATGTGGTTGGGGGGAGCCAGTGGACAGACAGACAAGCCCTTTGAGAACCAGAGCGCCCGTAAATCCGTCCCTCACTGTGAGTATATGTGAAGGAATCCTGCATGGAAATACCAAGTCAGATATTTTCCTAGAAAAAAAAATTTTTTTTTTCCTAAACAGGGAGTCATTTAAAAATTCCTTTGAAATTGTGTTTTTCTTTTCCTGTCATGGGGAGGCGAGCCAGCTCAGTACAGCTACCCAAAGCTTCCTAGAGGCAGGGAAAACCATACGTTATTATTGCATCAAGGCAGAGTGTAGCCGCAATTAGAATTGCTAAGGCTTGACTTGAAAACTTTTCTGGATTCTGAATTCCAGGTGGCTGAACATCCTTGTTGACATCATGGAGATGGGGAACAGGTGCCTCCTCTGGCTCCTCCTGGCTTCTACCCTCCCCGTTGCTCCCCCTCCACTCTCTCCATCCCTGAAGAACCCCTCCCCCACCCCCTGGGGCAGTCGTGCTTGTGGCGGCACACTGGGAACTTGTCCTTGTTACAGCAAATCTCTGGCAAGTAAAGAACGGTGCCGAGCCAGAGAGACAACACAGGGTAGAGTGCTTGCCTCGCATGCGGTTGGCTAGGTTTGATCCCTGGTATCCCAGGGAGGCGATTCTTGAGTGTGAATCAATCAGGAGTAACCCCTAAGCATTACCAGGTGTGGCCCCAAACAAGAAAACGAACAACAACAAAAAAGACAGTGCTGGCTGAAATCTTTCCTCCAACCGTTTTCTCTGCATCTTGCAATTGGAGTGTATGGGGTGGGGTGGGGGTGGGGGGCAGGTCTTGATTTCCCCTGATAGTATTAAGGCTTCCCCTCGCCCCAGCCTTTGTCTGGAACATTCCGTCCATAGCTGCTTTTCAGTTCACAGTTCAGAAATAAATCTGTGTGGAGAAGCTGATCTGGTGTAAGGTGGTTTCTCAGTCAGATGTCTTCACCGTTCTAACGTAACACCACCAGATGTTGTAAAGCGGGTGTTCGTTCCTTCAGTGGACACAAACTACTCGGCTCATTGGTTCTGATCTTCCTGTACACAGGTCCCCAAGTCATTTGACGGACTCTGAATATCAAGACATCGTCATCTTCCCAATGAAAAGCTTCACAACATCCTCAGACAAAAAGCCTGTGCTTTGACCCACTTGAGTACCTCGATTCGCAGAGGCATAAATAGGAGAGTCAAGTGTTTCTAATATTTAACTTGAACGTCCAGCCCCTAGGCCCGCCATGGAGAAGGGATGTCAGTGGAGAGCGTGGCTTCGCTCCACTGAGTGCTGCGTGGTGTGATGGTTTCCAGCAACGCAGGAGCCCTGGACACGGGCACCTCTCCTGGCCCCTCCCGGTCCTCCTGCCCTTGCTCCTCTGCTCCTTGGAAACTGCCTAGTGCAGACCTAGGAAATACAGGGAGACTCACGCCTGTGCACACACTCACCTGGCTTCAACTTAAAAAGTACAGGGATGCTTTTTCTCTTCCTCAAACGAACCAAGTTTACTCTCTTCTTGCTCTGGGTAAGTATCTATCTAGGTAAGTTTACTGTCTTCTTGCTCCGGATAGGTAAGTTTACTATCTTAGTTTATATCTTTGTTGGCTCTCCCCAGGCTGAAGTCTGGACGTCAGCAGGGCTTCATTCCGGCCAGGCTTGGAAGGGAAATCCTTTGCCTTGTCTTTGCAGGTGTTTGTGTGTTTTGGGTCATACCTGACAGTGCTCGGGGACTATTCCCAGCTCTGTGCTCAGTGCTGGGGACATCATGTGCCTGTGACGGACCTGGGGCTCCCCCATTCAAAGCAGATGCTTCGGCCCATTCTCCACTCTCTGGCCTTGGCACATCTCAGGGGCTTCCAAAATTTGGCCCCTGGGCTTCTCAGTTCGAGCCTTCACTCCCATCTCTGCATCCTCGGCCACTTCTCTGACCTCCTACTTCTCTTTCATGAGGGCTCACGTGAGCCCAAGGGCTCAACAGGCTGAGCACGTGCTCTGCAGGCAGACACTGGCTTGCTGTCCCCATCTGCACCGTCCCTAGCGCTACTGGGAGCCACCTTGAGCAGTGTGCCACAAGTAGCCCCCAAACGCTTCCAGGTGTGACTCTCCGAGTCCCCAACCCCAGAGACTCCCACAATGACATTATGCAAGTCCGGACCACGTAGGGCAGGCTCCGCATCTTAGCGACTCCTGCACTGTCCCTTTTGCCACGCCAGGCACCATGTTCCCTGGAGTAGGCCTCCCTTCTAGTTGGAATCACGGTGTGCCAGAGCAGGGTCTTTTGGGCTGGATGGCCTGGAAGCTGGAGGTACTCAGAGGGAAGAGACACGCCAGGACACACCGGACCAACCTGCGCCTTCCTGCGCCCTCTTACTGGTTCTCTGTGGTGGCCGGGTGGGGCGACTCCCTAAAGTTCATTTTTAGCTCATGACAGATATCCTTTGTGCTTTGCGCACTTGCGTGGTGTGTGTGTGTGTGTGTGTGTGTGTGTCTTTCCCTCTCAGTGGCCCCCGTCCTTTGCAGATGGCAGCTATGAGCCCCAGTTGGCAGGCCACCCTAATCCTGCTCTCTTGCTCTAATTCCCGCTAAAGTAATCTTCCCAGTCGGCCCTTAGCCGACTTAGTGGGGTGGGAAGGCAGATGAGGGTAAGCCCTGGGGCTTAACCACTCACCAGGAGCCTCACAACCTGGGGCCAGCACAAATACCCCAAGCTGGGACACTGGCTCCTCATTGTCAGAGGCCAGTAGCTGAGGTACAAGGCAGGTACTAGAGGCTGGGCCCAGGCCCTAGGACCACAGAGCTAGATTCTGAGCCGCCCCAGGCAGCTGACCTGGAGGGGAGCCTTGCTCTGTGTGGAAGCTACCATGGTCGGGTTTTTCTGACAACAGCCGGAGAGGGCTGCCTGTCCCCTCTGTGGAAGGATTATCGCGGATCATGGCCCTGTCTCTGGGCTTCCCACATGCCTGCAGGCTGGTCTGGGGTAGGTGGCCCTAGGGGAAGGCGCCCTATGTGCCCAGCTCTGAGTCAGAGACTCACAGCGGTGGTACTCACGGCTGTCCTAGGAAGAAGGTTCTGTTATTGGCCTCACCTCAGTATATAGGTGGGGGAAACTGAGGCACAGAGTTGGGACTTCTTTTTTATTTGTTTTGGTTTTGGCAAGCTTCCCGTGTTGTATTTGATATGCCAAATACCAGTAACAATTATATTAGTTCATTCCCATGACCTAATATAATGGTTTGAGGCTCTTTATGTTCCTGGAGCGAGCAGATACCCTTGGGCTCTAGCATGAGACAGGACATATGGAGATATTACTGATGCCCGCTCGAGCAAATAGATGATCAACGGGAGGATAGTGATAGTGATAGTGATAGTGTTTTTGAGTCACTGGCCCAGGTCACATGGCAGCGGACAGGTCAGCAAAGCAGGGATTTGAACACACTTTCTGGCTCCCAGGCCCTCGGGATGTGGTGGAATGTCCCACCCTGCAAGGTCCAAAGGGAAAGTTTCAGATGTGTCCCCTGAATGCTCCCCAGAAGCAGCTCTGGAGCTCACCTACCCCCACTGTGTCAGCACGAGGGCAGCAGTGTGGGGAGATGGCAGAGAGACGGAGGCTGTCTGCCATGTGGGACTCGGAGCGCTGTCGCCCGTATGCATAACTCCCCTGAGCACCACTGGGGTGGCCCAGATGGTGAGTCATTAGCCCCACCCAGCTCGGGCAGAAATGTCCAGCAGGGCTGTTCCCCTGTCCTCACCGGGCTCTGCTTGGCAGCCCACCTCTTAATCCGCCAAAAAAGCAGGTACCCATGAAGCGTCCAGGGTTTTGGAGAATGAGGGGTGGGGCAGTATTTATTGATTTGCTGAATGTGGTGGGGTGTGTTTTGGCTTTTTGGGTTGCACCTGGTGATGCTCAGGGCTTTCTCCCTGGCTCTGCACTCAGGGATCACTCCTGGCAGTGCCCAGGGGACCATATGGGAGGTCATATCTGGGCCGGCCATGAGCAAGGAAAGACACTGTCCACTATTTCCCAGTGTCTTGTTCCTTTTTATGCTTAAAAATTTTAGTTGTTTTGGGGACCTGAACTGGAGCAATAGTACAGCAGGTAGGGCATTTGCCTTGCATGCAGCCGACCCAGGTTCGATCCCTGGCATCCATATGGTCCCCTGAGCACCACCAGGAGTGATAGCTGAGCAAAGAGCCAGGAGTAACCCCTGAGTGTTGCTGGGTGTGGCCCCCAAAAAATTTTAGTTGTTTCTTTATGATGTATGTGTGAGAGGGGCTGTTGAGTCATACCTGGCAGTGCTCAGGGGGCTACTTCTGGCTCTGTGCTCAGGAAGCCACCTGTGGTGCCAGGAATTCAAAGCATGGTCTCAGCTGGTGTGGCTGCATGCCAGGCAAATGCCTGACTTCCTGCTCTATCTCTTGCCCTTCTTTATGTTTGTCTTGTGA